>CM051383.1:16305228-16375773 GCA_028015245.1 Cardamine occulta
CCAAATTCGAGTCGGTTCAACTTGGTGTTGTTAGATGAGGAGAACTGAAATAACTTTGGTTCGGTCCCGGACTTGTAATTTGGTTTCGTGCTTGTTCAAACTTCCAAAAGTCAAAACCGTATTTTGGTTATGTTCTGTTATCTCGGTTCCTTTATTTGGGTTTGTTGAGAAAAATTTAAACGTAAAAAGGGACGAGAATCAATGAAGTAGACATACAGATTATTTATTATGATATTATGTTTTACACTCGATAACAAAATTAGTCGAACACACAAACTCACTTTAATATGTAAATTTTGGCTGAATTATCGATGTAAGGTCACAAATTACAATGTCATCACTAGTAACGAGTAGAGTCCCCACAAAAACAACAAGCTCTCCTCCTCGCGCACAGTGTAATTAATCTGTACCAACTCCTCTCTCTTGTCATCAAGATCCTACGAGCCCTCTAAACCGAGCCGTACGACAGCATAATCACGAACAAGACTCCGCAAAATGCTCCTGTGAGACTTGCGACCTTCAACAACAACAAATAAACACACCAATGAAACCAAGGTTGACACGACCATCAACATGTTGACTGAAATGTGACTCCTATCCATTTGAACATGTATCCATGGCCATCGTTCCATGTAGGGAATGTTCATGCCGTCACCTAGAATCAGTGCAGTTAGAGCCAATGTTAAGCCCTGGAAACCGTGTGTGCATCAATGTACTCAATGGTCTTTTAATATACATCAAATATGGAAAAGGAATTTTTAATCTTAAGCTTTCTTCTATATTCACTCACCTGAATCCAGCTGATTTCGATGATTGCCCAGCTGCAAAGTACCACCGGGATTATAGCTTACATTAGAGTTACATTATCACAACATTCTTAAAATTCAGGAAAATAGGTTTTGATTTTGGTTACCTGGATATTACCGTAATCCCTCTGTATCATCGTTATACTCGCGTAGCTGCACCATGTTTGAGTTATACTTAGTCAAGAAACAGTATGACAAGGAAACAGATGAAACAAGAAGATACACATAACACAGTAATTTATTGGACAAGCGCTGTCGATTTGTATGGCGTATGCCTGTAAAACAAAACCAAAATAATGCGTTACTTGAATTTCGACATGTAGCTGAAAAACAGATATAATATAGGTATATTTCGGGTCCATGCTACAAACAACCCTCTAGCAACATTTCAAGCTCTTCAATATCATTTTCTTCGCCGCCATTTAACAGTGGCTAAACCCAGTCTACTTGCTCTGGAAATCTTAGAACCCATTGTTATGAGACGAGGATACCAAATGGCTTCATCAGAACACGTTGCTTACGAAGAAAGGCCAATCAAAGCTTCCTTGAAAGGTAGAGATCATCCATATCATCATCATCATCCAACAATTGTCTTAGCTCATCCCTTACCCGCAAAAAAAAGGACAAGGAGCTTCCTTCTTCTCTAATTCACTCTCTTTGTTATTTTAACCAATCTTTTCCTTGAGTTTCACTTCAAATCTGTGAAGAGGGGCATAAATACTCGATATATACTTGCTCACCTTTTGGGACCCGAGCCGTCAATCGAGTCATGGCACTCTTTAATTTTACTTACCCTCCTCCAAGTTTCTGCCATTTATCTACAAAATGAGATTGTGCCTCAATGCTCATCGCCTGATGTAGTTGGAAATGGACTCAGTGATTAGTTAGCCACCTTGAGGTAAGCTCCTCCCAAACTGGAGTAGCAGAGGCCCCTAGTTCGCCGCCCCTGCAGCCAGGAAGCTACAAATAGCTTCCTGTGCCATCTCTAAGCGCCTCGAACTCAAAAGGGGACTCTAAATATATAAACAAACACCACATTTCCAAATACCAAAAGTGAAAAGAGTGACTGTTTCTTGTGCATAGGCATAAAAATATGAAGAATTTTTTCAGATTTGAGTCGAGAGGGCACCCCTCTTCAACCCACACCCACCATCTCCGTGACCACCATAAGTGCCTTGTTTCCAAAGGCAAGCGTCTCTGAAACTACTCCAGGACGGGAATAACATTTTCATCTGACGAATCTCGAATCAAAAACCTGTAAGCATATGTTGAAAAAGCAAATCAAGCTCATCATTACTTCCAAAAGGAGAGAAATGTCTCAATTATCAGTTAAGTAAATATAATATGTTAGGTAGATCATCGACCATAATGAAATCTACTTCCACGGCAAGCACACCCTAATGCAAACCAGACCAAAAAAAACTGAGATTGTGAACTTTTAACAAAGTGTCCAAATTTAAGCTAGTAAGAAAGAACTCCATCTGTATCCAAAAAGTAAAACTGATTCTGACCTCTCAGCTGTGATAATCGCCTTGATATGCTGCATCAGAACCAACAAACAAACACGAATCAAAAATGCTGTGGAAACCCAAGAAAACAAAAGCAGAGGAGAAAACCAAAGTCCCAACCTCTCAGTTAAGAACAATGGCTCTCTCTCGGCCTAAAATAGCAGAAGGGTAAAACAGATTTGGGTCCAGGATCCGGAGATCACGAGCGTGGATCTGGACCCGGTGCATAACCCCGTATTTGTCTACGTCCAGCACCGTTCTTTTTCCCGAGTCTATTGGAAATCCAATTCCGCGATGACTGAGGTAAGTTTTTCTTCACTGTGACAACAGCCGATGGAGCCACCGGAACAAGTTCTCCGGCAGCTGTCAGCGTATATTCGTGACTGCTTAAACCCAATGCCTAAAAATTCAACGCCAAGTAAGAGAAAACATAACCAACGAAAAATATCCAATTGTAGAGAAGAAAAATCGCACCTTTTTCACCTAAAGTACTTTATATACAAAAATAAAACCCAGTTGAATTAAGAAAAGTGGGTTTTCGTAGTATCTGCTCCTTTTTTCATTATAAAATTCTCGAAAGTCGTCTTTCATTTTTAAATTGGGTTTGAGACTTCTGCTTGGATTTCACGATTTCTGCCTTTATCAAAGAGACGACGGGGACAAGGATGGAGATAGCGTCGACGGAGATGACAACTGGCGGCGGTAAAGGCGACAATCACAAGTAATTTAGTTGTGAGTTGAGAAGAAGAAGAGACTAGGAAATTTTCAAATATTGTTAAAAGGGTAAGTCAATTGTATTTCTAACGCGATTTATATGGAAGCCAAATCACCCAAGACGCGATTTGATACCAAATTATTCCTTTTGTTTTTGGAAGCGCTCAACTTTTTATCCTTTTTGTCGGAAGCCCTCAATTTTATATTCCTTTTAAATTTTAGCCAATAAAATTGAAACTTCTCTGATCTCTAATCTCTATTCTCTAGTATCCTACATCGGTTTCTCTACTCATAATATGTCTTTATATATATCGTAAGGAAATCAACTACCTATCGTCGAGCTAAGTAGCGAGAGCTTGTGACCCAAGTGGGGACAATAAGATGGTCGAACACTGGCTCAGCCTGCGGTCCGGATTTGTTGTTGGCATGGTCCGGACTGCCCAGTCCAAGCTGAGAGTGATCCGTACGAATTGAACGAAGGTTTGGTTCGGGCGGTTCCTAAAGGTGGGGGTAATGCGTGAGGCTGGCTTCACAGAGCAAGCGACTACCTCCCACTCTCAGCAGTGGACGGACCACAGTTCGACGCCGCACAGATCCACTATGGTCCGCTGGCTCGTACCCAGCTTCTTGAACCACCATTTTTATGTTTTACATTTTTATTTCAATAATTTTAGATTTTCCAATTAAAAGGAACAAAATCCATAGAATCACATCCTAATGTTCAAGGAATGTTTCAAGCTTCCCACATGTAGAAGATGATGGCCTAACGCAAGTTTCCTTTTCCGATCTCATCAACAACACTCAGATCCTACATAAATCGATCTTAAACTTAACCACTGCTTCTTCGCTCTTTCCCCAGACGAACCTTCTCAAATCCTAGAAGATGCTTAATCGGAGATCCGTGTATCGCCGGCGGCGTCGTGAACAGAAACACCGTGTGGATCCCTCTCTGTCTCCAACGTTCCTTACCTTCAATTGAACATCGAAATCCGATCTTCCCTTGACGACGTTCTTGCAGTGCGGTCCGATCGCGTCCAGTGATCGGCACTCTGACGATCGGCAAGCGATGGTTCTCGTTAAGACGGAGAGAGACGAGTCGTGGCGCTTTTGATTAGCTGGTGGTCAAATTGAGTATAGGTGAGCCCGTCTGCGAAGGCGCATACGGTTTCTCCGGCGTAAAATCGATAAGTCCGGCCCGATACCCGTTTGATTTATCGGGTCTCATGTTCATATTCGACATCGGAACTTTCTCCACATACGATTGCGGGTACCACGTCATCGGTAAATTCCCGCCTACCAAAAAAAAAACACCGGTTATCAAAATTACAATCATAAAACCAAACCGGTCAATTATCACCGGTTCAAACTGGAGAACAGAGTCTTTCCTCGGATTATGACGACCGAATATGACGTCAGCAATGGCTAGACCACCGGATTCTCCAGGAAATCCAACCAACCTTCCGCTTGTGCTCTTCGTATCGTACTCGGCAAATGTACTATCAAATCCTCCACCGGACATTATAACTAGCACCACCGGTCCTTTCGCAGCCTTAGCCACCTGAGTCACAAGCTTTTGCTGTTTCCCGAAGATTCAAGTCAACTCTGTCAAGATCTTCTTGCTCAATTGTTTTATCTGTTCCCATCACCAGCACAATAGCATCCGCAGAAGCCAGAGCCGCGGCTGAGCCTATATCCGGCTCTGCGCACGCCACTTTTTAACATCCCGGCTGATACGTTGACGACACCGTTTCCGCCAGTCCCTGAAGCGGTGTTGTGTACTTGCACGGTACACCGGAAGATAAAAAAATGATTTCAGTTTCAATATTTTAAGCTTCAAGTTAAATATTCGAGACCTTTATGATTCTTTAGTGTAATCTCAATTTACCGAAGTAGTTTCCGATCTTTGTTTCGGTTACATTAGCGTTTGGTCCTATCACGGCTAAAGTTTTGATCGCGGAAGGTGAGAGCGGAAGCGAACCAGCAGAGTTCTTAAGCAAGACAATACCTTGCCTTGCGGCATCTCTAGCGAGTTCTTGGTTATCAACCGTGCAAACGTCTTTAGGACCAAGATTACCATAGAGCTGTTTCTTCGGGTCTCCATCGAAGAATCCTAAACGCATCAGAGTCGCGAAGTTGTTTGAAATCGCTTTGTTAATAGCTCTTTCGTTTACCAAACCTGCCTTAACTGCTTCCATTGCGTGTTGACCTGTGAAATGATCACAATTCAAATCCAACCCTGCCAATAGAGACTTGGCCACAGCTTCCTCTGGAGTCTTGGTATAATTTTGACTCGAATACATCACCTCTACGGAATCACAATCCGAAACAATGTACCTAATAAAAACCAAACCTATTATTTATATGACCAATCCATTCATAGAACCCATTGGAAACAACCTTACCGTTTAACTTCCATTTTCCACGGATCACACCGGAAAGAAGATCAGGATCAGCACATGTCGGTTTACCGTTAACTTGGTTGTAAGAACACATGACACTAGCTACATTTCCATCAACCACACAGCTCTTGGAAAGGTGGTTGGAAACGAATCAGCCATATCTTGTTTATTTACCTAATCCAACACATAACATGGTAAAAAACATACAATGAAATGTATTTAGTGTGAATAATAACAAAAGTTACATAATATTCAAAGAATCCAAAACTCTTTCGTAATTACTACGGCGTTGAAAGTGAAACGATGGACATTTTTCCAATTATCAACATCATAAGTGGTGTAGTGTTTGCAGCAAGAAGCGACTTTGAGACGGTTAGGATCTCCACCGTCAGTTTCTTGAAGACCTTTAACATAAGCCACCGCGTATTTGTTAGGAGTGTTGGATCCTCGCCGAGTCTCTTGTCCTCTTCCCCATCTCGGATCCCGGAATATGTTCACATTCGGTGACCAAAACGTTAATCCAGCTAATCCCACATTGTGCATTGCCCTTGCCTCCGTCGATACAACCTGTCTAAAACAAATTTATTAAAGCCAGAAACAAGAAAACGACTTGTCTAAAACGTTGAGAAAAAAAAATATGGTATAAAATCATTACTTGTATCCCAAGGAAAGAAAATTTCATTTGTACAGTAAGTGAGTTTTTCACACTATCCAAAAAAGGGAAAATGAAAAGGGAGATAAATCCTTTACCTTGCCTATGGCTTGGGACAGGGACACGATGAGGGAAGCAGCCGTGAGTATGACTTGAGGGAAGCTAGTGGCGCCAGGGACTTGACTGGAGAAGTTAGTACCATGTCCGGAGGTCAGAGACGCCGTGAAGTGCCTCTGACCACCAGTTATAGGGTGGAATCCCAAGGCTCACGCCGTTAGCTTTGCTTCCCAAAAACCCGATTTTCTCCTCCAACGTCAATCTTCCAACAAGATCGATGACTTGGCTTTGACCTTCGCCTCCGTGTTGCAGAATCCAACCCCGGCGAGAGAAGGGTTACCGGTGATGTCACAGGCGAAGACCGGAGAAGACAGGGCGTTCGATTTTGTGAATATGCAACAGAGGAAACAAAGAAGAAGAGGAAACAGAGGAGAGTGCTCTGTTTCGCATTATTTGGCGAGAATAACCCATTTTTTATTTTTTTTTATCTTGTGTTTCACTTTGTTTACTAACACTGGATTATATATTCATAAAAGTGGTACACGTTGGCTGGAGATCGTAAAAGCATATTTATTGATAGAAACCCATTAGGGAGTTTTTAAAAAAAAATTTTAATAATTTTGTTTTATTTTAAATAGAGTTTATTTTCTTAATTAAACATAATTGACATAAAACATAACATTTTAAACATAGATTTTGAAAAAAAATGCAAAAGAACGTTAAATTTGGGTTTCCAATCGATCTTGTCTATGAATCGCTTCGCTCACCCACCTAACGATTTCAATTCATTAATATGTAAAAAAATTTAGAATTTTAAAGTTGAAGTTAAGAAAAGTTTAAAAAAAATTAATTTTTTTAAAAGTTAAAGTTAAGAAAGTAAAAAGAAAAGCAGGTAAAAAAATGACAAAAAAAAATCCTGCAAATTGGGGAGTAGAGACGCACTTAAAAACAGAAGTAACTCCTTAAGAACCGGTTTTAAAGTTCTTATTTAAGAACCGGTTCTACACTATTCACAATTATTTTATTTTATTTTTGGTTAAGAACCCTTTAAGAGACCCCAATAATGATGCTCTAAATTTCAAGATTATGATTTTTAAAAGTTGTAGTGTGTATATATCTATTATTGGAATATAGAAAGCGTTGCAGGCTTCAAGATGAAATGTTACTTAATCAAATCAAGAAGATTCGTTTACTCGATAAAGAAATTTGATACAACAAGTATCATAATTTGATTCTATAAAAATCAGATTAAAAAAATTAAATGCAGGAATGTATGTGGTTGTGACTTGTGAGGTATGGGATATTATAATTTTTGTTATAAAGACAAAATTAATGATGAGTTTCTCTGTCCAGATCATCAACAATAACTTATAGCGTATATAATAATAATTTGATCTGATTTTGAATAAAAATATATGTAAAGGTTTTTTTCTATTTTGGGTATTATTATTTCCAATCTTTGTAAGCTTTACGGCTGTCACAGATTCACAGTCATCAGAAAATTCCTAAGCAACTTTGCTGTCCAATGCAGAATACTGCTGCCTCGTGATTGGTCGACGGCAAATCTACTTTCAAAATTAAAAAAAAAAGGAGTATAATATGTAATAAAAACAAAATTGATTTATAAAAAGAGGAATAAGAAATAAGGTATCAAGTCTTTTTCCATAATAATCGTTAATCAACAAATCTATTTTGTAATAATTCTACGAGACAGAAAATTACATGCAATGGATAAGTGAATAATGGAGGATTGTGTTTCGTAGTACAAAAATGTTATTCCGAAAAAACAAAAATAAGAACTTAAAAAATAGGAATTTTAAAAGTTGTTAGCCACCTACTCACTCAAAGAGAATCAAACAAGTGATTTGGATTTATTCCAGTTGCGTGAGGGAGTGCAGTCAGAGAAGGATGAATACTTTGTTTCCTTTTTATCTGTTTGATTCTAAAGTCTGATTCTCAAACACAAGTTTTTCTTTTCTTTTTTTTTTGCATTATTTTCTTCACGCTGGATCATGGATGACAATATTTATCACTTTTTGAAAGAATAAAAATAAAATGAATAATCTTAGTGTATGGTTGCTTTTATCTCACATTGTAATTTATAGGCTAGGGTTAACAAAAGAAGAAGACGAATCTATTCGGGCACGTCTGAGTAAAGAAGATAGTATATACAGAAAATGTTAACTAATGAATGGACAACATTGGCACCAATAAACCTAAAATCAAAAGTTTAGGTTCGTTGGTGATCAATGATGATGTCGACTGGAGAAGATTACATAATTGAGCTGCCTTTTATCGTGGAATATTAACATCATTTTACTACAGACAAATCTAATAGTAATTTTCATCTAAAAAAGTCGTATAAACTATATGTAATTAAACTTGAATTTATATAGAAATTTTTAATTAAAACATGTATAGAAAAACTGAATTCTGAACTGATTCTTTTTTATCAATTTTAATTTTTAAATAACGTTTTTATAATAAAACGAACAAAATATGTCAGCAAATTATGTTTGATACATTTTTGTTAATATGATGAACACAACATTTTTATGTGCGTATTTATAACAGAGGTCTAAATGATCACATATACCAGTGGCAAAAAAAGAATGATGAAACAATGAAGTTGCTTCAAATTCCCCATTATAAGGGTTGTTGATAAACACCATTCCAAGTATGATTCAACATTTACAAGTAAACTACACAGATGTTTTGGTAGAATAAACTCAAACCAAATCCAATGGCACGAGACGAATGTACTTAAGCTTTTAACTCTGGTCCTTGTACGGTGTCCAAATCAGTTTGCTAACATCTACATCAAGACCAACTCTCCCTGCAGCTTTCAGATGTCGGTCCAGAACCCTTCGGATCCGCACAGATCACGTGTTGTCCTTTCCTGTACTGTATGAGTTCTAGGCTCTGAAGTGTGCTTAATATATCTTCCGCTTTGATGGCTGTCATGTCGCTCAGCTCCTGACATCATCGTGACATGAAACAGAGACAGATGGGTGGATTCTTAGATCGCAGAAACCACGATTAGCCTAAGATTCTCTATCAGTTTGAAAACACAATCTAACCTTGATAGAAATGTTTCCTTTATGTTTTTTCAATATGTCTAATAGAACACGAGTCCAATAACCTCTGTAGCTTAGTAAGCCTAGATCCGATAAGGGTCTTTCCGTGTCCCGACTTTTCCTCTTTCTTTGACAGTTCGTAAGCTGCAACTCAGAGGGACTATCAGTTACTTTTTTTTTAATCAAAATGTAGCTTTATAAAGATTGAAGTGACAAGAGAACTCACAAAAGGCTATTAAGAATTTTCCGTAGCCTTTTCTTTGATATGGAGGCAGGGTGAGGATGCAAGCTAAGTTGTATGCTTCTTCCGAATACTTCTCCTGTACCAATAGAAGTTGTGTTTATTAACAAACCGGACAACTGAAACCACAGATATCTGTAACTGGTGTGCTGTATTATCTTTGAAAAGTATCCAACCATGTGGCATCCTCGATCGTCACATTCGCAAAGAACGTAAAACAGAAACAAATCAACGTCGTAGTAAAGAGTTTTGTGGTCAAGAAATAACTTTGCCAGGTAACAGAGATTCTGTGCATAGACCTTGTTCTTTTTGCCATCAACCTGTAAGATCAGGGTATGGTCAGAGAAAGCATACTAGAAGAAAATTCCTGATTGGTGAAAGTTCACTTCTTAGTGTCCAACAGAATCAAGTGAGGGATAAATAATTGGTATCCAGACAGGAAAAATCAAGCGATGGAATCTGACAATATAACATCATTCCAAGGAAAAAGACTGGACAGACTATATTAAATGAAGATCTTGGAATAATACCTCAAACATTGACAAGGTACTACTTCGTAAATTTCATCACCCGGAGGATGCTTCAGGTCACATTTCCTCTGTAGAGAAAAATCAGGGATTATACAAAACTCATAGACGAAAAACATAAGAATGAAACTTTAATGAACCGTGAATAGGCAAGTTGATGGCAATATTCAACAGAATCTAAAATATTGGATTCTATCTACAGCCATGAAATTGGAATGCAAGAACAGAGAATAAGGTTAAAACATTGAAGCTCGCAAGGAAATGAAATAGAAAATCATCATAAAGAAAACAAAAATAAGGAAAAAAGAGTTGCTCACCATATGCCTTTGAAGCTGCTCTTTGCGTTTCATGAAGTTCAGGCAAAACTCACAAAAAAGAGCCTCACACAGTCATTGTATTCTGGAGGGAAAGGGAGAAGTACCAAGTCTCAATCTCATATTTTCCAAGCTCAATCGCTATAGTTTTTCACTTCGTGAACTCTTCATGTTCACGCAAACTCGCTGCATCCAGCTCTTCATGACCCTATACAAACATTTTGAAACACAAAATATCGAATCAACACAAGCCTTATATATCCAGGACCCCAAGTGGTATCAATTACTTACCTCTACATGTGTCTCATCAATCTTCCTCTTTGGTGGCGTGTCATCTTCAGGCTCGTCACCTAGAAACCACAAACATACTTCTCCAGTCAGTGCTAACGATAGAAGAGAAAACTCATGTAATACAATGGAGCATTATGCAACTAACAACACTACCTTATCTTCCACTTTTTCATCTACAGCGCACTCTACTGAATCAAGGTCCAGTTGATCCAGGTGAGTCCACTCATCCAGCCTTCTGTTAACTACACAAAATTACAAAAATCAAACACTCAAACCATACCACATTGATGATCATGAAATTTCACAACAACCAACTTTATCATCATTTTACTCAGCTTGATCATAATAGTTAAAAAAAAGTTCAAAATCTTCAAAAGCAAAGTATAATGCAGGATTTTGATCTCCTTCTCAAAATCTCACCCAACTTGAAGCCAATTCTAATGACCCAATTGATAAAGGTTTGCAATTTAACCTTCCTTTACCAAAATTTCCACAGTTTTGATGTTCAATAGTACATATCAACAAAAATTGAAGAGTAAAGCTTCATGATCCAAACACAAAAACCTTCTATTAATAAAAAAAAATTGATAATGAGTGAAACGACATACACTCAGTGTAATGAACGTAATACTCGTAATCATTAGAGCCGCCGTTATATATCCTCCGGCGCTCGATTACTTTCACGGATGGTGTTTTCCGTCTCCATCGACACATCACTCGAGTTCCCACTTCTAGCGGAAGCATCCTCATTCTCCTCTTCTTCGACGGATCAGTCTCTATTATCGCCTGATCATGAGGCTTTTGATTCGATGACGGTGGCGAAGCGTTGCCGTTGGTTTCTGCTTTCGTAGACGATCCCATTTCTCAGTCGGGTCAGAGATTCCCGGTGGGTTTTTTTTATCATACGAATAAAGAAAACTCTTAAAGAGATAAAAACGGATACTTGAAATCAACTAGGCCCATTAGTTACTTTCCCCAGTAATTTGGGCCTTTCGTTATGGGCCGTAAAATGAACTATTGATATTTACTGTTGTGAACATTTTTTTAGCCAAGTAAGTTATTCGTTTTTTACGGAATCACATTTAGTCAGATCAAAATTTGATTGACCATATGTAAGAATGATCTCAAATCTTAATTGAAATCTTTTTGTACTAAATCATCGAATCAGATGGGATTGTTCTTGCAGCATTTGTTTGAGCTAATTTAGTCGTTAAGTTCTTGTATAGTTGTATTTATCTCTAGTCAATGAATGTACTATGTAGGTGGCCAAAAGAAACTAAAGATAATTTAAAGGTTTGGTAACACAATGGATAGGTTTCCTTGAATCTAACTGACACTTCGTTGTGTCTTTATTAAAACCTATGAATGTGAGGAGACACAAAAGTCAGAGGAAATATAGAAGTGAAGTAAACAAAGAGAATAGGTTTCTCACTGCTACTTCTGATTTTTTTTGTTTCTGACCAACAAGTGTGGAGCAATGCTCTGGTTTTTAATGTTTATTTGTTGTCAAAGGTTTTCTTTTTCATTATTGGGAAGGTAAATAGAGATGGCAACTGTTTTAATTGGACATCGATTCATTAATTCGAAGACAAACGAGCAAGTACATTTTCTCTGCACCATCCTCTATATAAATGTATATCTTTATGCTCTTTTTTTGTTGTTGTTTGTATCTTGTATAAAGATATCGGTAAATTTAGATGACATGAGTTGTGATATTATATTTATATAACAAACTATCATTTTATGGAATGACGACCGTAATTTTCACTATGATAAACGTATGTCGTCTAGCAATTTCACAAAAAAGTATAATTGGAGACGTCTACTCTATTAGGTTTTTAGGTTTGAGTGATGAATACGATTATTTTATTTTTTAATCGAAAAAAAATGAATACGATTTTTTTTGTCATGACATATTTTTAATTAATAATTTGTTTTTCCTGTTTTTTCATTGCTATAAAATTACCGTAAGACTTATTTTGATTTTGTCACATATATATACATGTATAGTTGCTTACATATATACCAATTAATTTCAAATATATGTAAATTAAAAAAAAAATGTGAGGTACGTACGTAGGACGAAATTGCAATAATGGAGTACATTCATATACATATATATGATATACACTGCAAATAAATTTATTTTTGGGGTCAAATATACACTACAAATATTTACGTTGTGTGCATACCAAGACAAAAGTCCACAGTAATAATAACACTATTTAAATAAGGGTTCTTCATGGCGTCATGGTTTTTATTCCCGAAAATGCCCGGCCAAAACTTGTATACAACCAAACTATAAATCAAGAACTTATTATTAATTATATATATACGAAATGATAACATAATATTAAATATATGGTGGTACACAACTCAAGCTAACCGTTATGATTATTCCACAAGCTTTTCTCTCGGTCAACAACAATATATTATATCCTAACAAACCCTTATTTCGTATCCATTTTAATATATATAAACATTTTTCATAAGTTGCACCATTAATACTGATCATACTTTATAGCATAATTTAGTTACTATTAATGGAAACGTCGTCACCTGATTTAGATCAATTCTCCTCCTCCTCCTCTTCCATCGCAGAAATCTGACGGTAGTGGCGGCGAAACCCATGACGTCGTCACCACCTGAGTCGCTTGATCTTGCGGCGGTGGAGGAGGGTTTCCGGGATTATTGAGTAGCCGGATCTGCTGTTTCAAGAATTTGACGTAGCGTATGGCTTCGTCGAGCATTGAAGCTGTATCCATCTTGGTGCCACCTGGCACGAGTCTCTGTAGGATTCTGATTCTCTCGCTGATTCTCTCGCGGCGGTGTCTCGCCGCCACGCTCTGAGGATCGTCGGAGATCCTGACGTTACGGCGTTTGGGTTTCTTGACGGTTGCTGGGTCGATGTCAACGGGCTGCATGGCTGCGATCTTGTACATCATCTCCTTCCTAGCACCGAGTTCTTCTAGAGGCTCTTTCTTCGTCTTCCCTCGTCTTCTTGATCTCCAGAGAAAAGAGTGGTGGTTGTGAGGGAAGAAGAGAGAGGAGGGAAATGAGAAGAAGAGGAAGAAGTAGAGAAAGGGTTGAAGATGTGGAGGTGGGGATGTTGGTCCATGGCCATACCGATTGGATCGTTATGATGATGACGATGATGATGATCCATCTTGTTGTTGTTGTTGTTGACGATAATGTTGTTCCAAGTGTAATTTTGGAAGAGAGATAGGTTTATGTAATTATTATTCATACCCTATGTTTGTTTGGTTTGTGAACATTTTAATGCCTTTGACAGGTATATATACATTATATATAGATGTATGTGTGTGTGTGTGTGTGATATTTTAAAATTAATAAGAAATGTGATCTATGATGAGGGGTTAGGTTGGTGATGCAATAATAATATCTCTGGTGCGGAGGAAAAAAATTGTATTTATTTGTTTCTTTCAATAAGTGGACGTCACAAGTCGCTACCAAAATATTAATTTGTTTATAGTAGAACAAGAATTCCTTCAAATGATCTAAACCTTATAATCGTCGTATCAATTACGTAAATAAACACAATGTGCGTCATTGCACACTGTTTTTGTTAAGAACAGCTCTAACTAATGAGACAACTTAGAGTTTGCTAGGGTTTCTCTCTCGCATTGAGACTTGAAATTAAGTGTAGATCTCGGGGGTCGCTGTCTCCATAGAAATAACTAATAAGGATGTGAATTACTTTATATGAACATGAGTTTCTCTTTGATTCTCAAAAGATGTCACCACTTGTGTGCTCTTATTCTGACTTCTCAGTTTTCAAACTCTTTATCTCCTAAAACACATTCACCAAAATAGGAAATATTGATAAATTTTCTCTCATTCCCTTGTCTATTCGCTAAATAGCACATTTTGTTGATCCTATACTCATATTCCTATCAACGGTCATGATTTTTTCTCCCCCTCGATGGAGTTCAATATTGAATGTAAATTGTGTGTGAAACTCACTAGCGACGTGTTATATATAATTAAAGAGACGTGTTTAAAGGTTTTAAAGGATCACATATATCTAATCACTCGCATGGGGACACCTTCATCAAGATTTGGTGTTATCCATGATTGTCGTTAATAAGAAAGACGTGTATCACCGTCGCGACTCGTTATATAAGACGGTGGACATCATTTTCCATGACGAAAAATTCTGCATTATATTTCAAAGTTTACATCTACCTTACTACGTTCATGTATATAAGTATATATAACAAACACAAATCCGTCAAATACACGAAGGTTTTATGAGACTCCAAAAGAAGGATAGAATATGTATAATATGTTGTATCGGTTTATAATTCACAAATAATCAGACGGTCCTGATTTAATGTGACAAGTTTCTTATGTCATTTATCAGCTCAAAAGAAATATCTATACATTTATGTGAGATAGATTTGTATTTTTTGCACATAAGTTATGATTTGCTCTGCATTATAATCATTTAGAAATTACGCATGCAGGCAGCAATCATGCATGATAGGGTTTCCTCTTGGTATTTAGCCATCGTTCCTTATATATTTTCTTATTAAAGCAACCCAACTGCCAACTACATATACATGTAAATATACTTACACACAAGTTTTGGTCATTTGATTCGATATAAATATACACAGTGGTGGATACGGAGACTAAGTTTATGGCAGAACAATTAAAATTGCTTAAGAAAATAGGGCTAAAATTGCAACAACAAGAGGATATTATTAAAAATGTCAAGAATTTACATGCAATTTTCAAAATTTACCCGAAACAACTGCCCATCTTGACCTATATAGATCAGCCCCTGAGTGTATATATATATATATATATATTTGGATTTGTTCTAAAACGTAGTAATTAGGTTTTGGCAAGTTTGTGTAATAGGGTTTAAACTTTGATTCAATAATATATCCGATGGTAGATTATTGATATGAATATACAGATGTCTAATTATACTAAGTCGTAAGTTTTATCTCAAATAAAAGCAAAAAAAAATAGTAAGTTGAAGATTTAATATCTGAATACATTTGATCTTTGAAGAGTTTTCGTGAAGATTATTGGCCATAAACTTTGAGAAAATTTTGCATGTAGGCGAAATTTATCAGATTACCAACATAAAATAAGTTTGAATGCAATTAATTTATCACTTAATCATATTTTTAGTAAGTTATCACAAAATTAACTTTAATTATGATATGGTTTACCATGTGACAACTAAAACGGGCCCTTTTTGGTCTGTGTATAAAGTGTAACTGTAAACCCTAACTAGATGAATCATGATCTAATGTAAATGCATATTGTACATATACACGTGAGTGGATGAAATAAATGTGCTAACATTTCCGAGGAAGATTGAATCATAAAATCTGACACGACGTCCATTATTTTCATCCAAATTACCGCGTATACAAAAGTATATACTATAACAACTGTGCTTCTGCTTCCAATTTTTGTTTTTGTTTTTAGCGATATATATAATACTGTGTTACGATTCCCACAGACCCCACCCTCGTTTCCTAAGAGTCCGGTCTCTTACAGCGACATTTTTTTCTTCCTGTTTTCCTCTTTCTGCTTCCACCATGGAGAGGAACAAACACACCAAAACTCATTATTGTATGTTTCTATATTTGAACACTTTGTATTTAGTGATTTCATGTATCAAATTTCACCGGTTAAAATTGACCATGATTAATATTTTATCAACTAGTAAACGAACAAAAAACTGAAATTCGTTATATATCGACGATGACATTGCATGGTTTGATAAATTTGAGTCGGTGGTTACTGGTTAGTATCAAAGTAGGTCATGCGTTATCCTCTTCGTAATGATAATGAGAAAATAGTTCAGTAAAATTAGTATAAAAAAAAATTAAAAAGAGTAAATATTTTCTGTTTTGTTTCCGTGACAGAGGATCTAAAAAGTCTAAAAAGTGATTACAAGGCATGGGCAGATTGGCTGTGGAGAAAAGTCTCTTGTTTGGTCCAAAAGTGTTGTGATATGGAAAACTCTTTAATGAGTTTTTTTCACTTTATTTTTTCTTTCTTTAAAAAAAATACGAAATGAAATATTCTTCAGTGCAGAATCATTTTCGTGGATTAATAATGTTATTAATGTATTGACTGTCAGTATATCCATGCATATACGCATATGCATGTTTTTAGCGACACACGAGGAACACACTTAGGTATAATTCATTTATAATCTTTGTATTTGTTTTGATAATTCCATCATTACATTCCATGTTTACACAAAACTTCATCGTTGGTCCGGAGGCCGATTGGATGATGTCCGAAAGAAAAATGAAAAATCCAATCAATTGAATCAAATGATCTTAGTCCGAAAAATCCAATTATTTAGCACTTAAATATCAAAATTTTCCCCAAAATCAATTTAGAGCGAACTTGGGGATTTAGCGTAATTCACACGTCCAGAGCCCCGACTTATCTGAGGTTGTGTTTTGCAATCTGTACTTTGCTTAACAGTGGTAAATGTCGTTTTGCCATCATTTATATAATTTACAAATATCTTTCGTATATTGCAAAGGTGCAGCTTTTGCCTTCGTGGGCTGATACTAGCCCAAATATTGTCATTCAAAATATGGGCTGCCACCATAATCTGAATATTTTGATTTTATCCAAAAAATATGTTCAGTTTTTCTTTTTTTTAATTATCAAATCCAATGTGTTGTTGATTATAAAAATATATGAAATCGAATATTGTTTGATGTGGCTTTCATTATGAAATCCAAACTTTAATTTATTTTTTTGTTTGAAATCATGTACACAGCGATTTTTAAAATACATTAAAACCATTGCTTAAAATTTCAAGTATTTTTGGTTGTTTTTCAAATGTGATATTTTAAATTAAAAATGTCTTCACTATGTAGAAATATATCTGTAACTGCAGAAATGCATATAATATTGATACTGGTGATTAAGCGTTTGCTAACACTGATCTAGATAAAACCTAACCAAATCAATATTTATTCTAAAACATAAATTATTCTAGATTACCGTTTGGATTTGTTTAGTTACTAAAAAAAAAATAGAGATCTACAACTTGATATTCGAAAACCCCATAAAGAAAAACAACAATTACCAGCCCTGATTGAACCGTAATTAAAAAAGGACACCCACAAAACATTAAACCGGGTCCAAACCGGAAAATCTCATTCCTTATCTGCCTTGATTGAACCGTGATAAAAAAAGGGACACCCATAAAACTCCAATCTCTATCTCTCTCTCTCCTCACTGTCTCTGCGCGCATGATCGAATAGTGTTCCACTACGAACCGCCCGTGACTCTAATGATCTCTGACTGTAATCCATTTTGATTTTAATTTCCCATTTATTTGTTTTCCATTTCCACAAAATTTAATTAATTTCCATACTCACACACACACACCCCTATACATATATATATATACATTGATCTCTAATGGCTTCTTCGAAACTCCATCATCTTCTTTCCTCCTCCGCTAAATCTCACCGCAGAAAATTCCTAATCCGCTGCTTCTGTCTCTTAATCATCGCCATGTCCTCCGTTATCGTCATTCTCTCTCTATTTCTCTTTACCTCTCCTTCCTCCCGCCACCAAAATTCCCGCCGATCACACTCCGGTAACACTCCTCCGATCAATCCTTCGTCGTCTCTCGCCTCTCAGATCCGCCTCGCTTGTAACGCCACCCGTTACCCAGATCAATGCGTTTCTTCACTATCCGAACCGGGTCGGGTCCCTCCGGACCCTAAACCAATCCAGATCATTCACTCAGCGATCTCCGTTTCTTTCCAAAACCTCAAAACCGGCCAATCAAAATCAAATCTATCATAGACTCGTCCGTAGGGAATTTAAACCGTACTAACGCCGCGAACACGTGTCTTCAGCTCCTCTCTTACTCCGGAGCACCGTACTCAATCGACGGATGAAGCTTTGACACGTGGCAAAATCAAAGACGCTCGCGCTTGGATGAGTGCTGCTCTCGTGTACCAGTATGATTCCTGGTCTGCGCTCAAATACGTTAACGACACAAGGCAAGTGGATGAAACGATGGCGTTTTTGGACGGACTTATCCACGTCAGCAGTAACGCGCTTAGCATGATGGTATCGTACGATAACTTCGGAGACAACGTCGCGTCGTGGACTTACCCATTAACCGAACGGGATGGGTTTTGGGAGAAGACTGGGCCGGGTTTGGGCTCGGATTCGGGTACAGGTATTAATTTGGGTTTTCCTTCCGGTTTAAAAGAAGACGTGACGGTGGGTAAAGACGGAAAATGTAGTTACAAGACGGTGCAGGACGCCGTTAACGCGGCGCCGGAGGATAACGGAATGCATAAGTTTGTTATACGGATTAAAGAAGGAGGCACGAGGAGACCGTTAGGGTTCCGTTTGAGAAGAAGAACGTCGTTTTCATCGGAGATGGTATGGGCAAAACGGTCATTACAGGCTCTTTGAACGCCGGGATGCCTGGGATCACTACGCACAACACTGCAGCTGTCGGTGAGTTTAATTCAATTATGAGTTAATTAAAGCAACATAATTTGTTTTTATTTAATTTAATCGTTGAAAGTTATCATTCTTTTATACTCCTTCCATTCCTTAAAATAGGTGTTTTAGAAAAAAATTTGTTTCTGTAAAATAGATGTTTTGTGTTTTCTATGCAAATTTCGTTCCTAATAATTAGAAATAAAGTAAAAAGATAATATTATTTAATTAAAAAGTATATGTATTTTAGGTTTTGTCAAAAATAATGTGTGCATAATATTAAAAATTCCTTTTTAAGAAAAACGGAGGAAGTAGTTTTAGTAGAGCTAATCCTAATATTATGTAGGTTTGCACTTGGCACGTGAAATATCTTATGGACAATTAATACAGAATCACGATGGCTCAATAGTTTCTAGATGTGTAATAACCAAAATTAAACTCTGTAGATTTTTTTGTTTATTCACGATCACATGTTAAACAAAATTTTGTTGAAATTGTAATCGTAAATGCAAACGTAAATTGAAGATATTTTATTCTTTACTAGATGATAGTTTCTATATCTAAAAATTATGGTTACTTGTTTTGGTTTGATAGGAGTGGTAGGTGATGGATTCATGGCTCGCGATCTAACGTTCCAGAACACGGCGGGACCAGACGCTCACCAAGCGGTGGCGTTTAGATCCGACAGCGATTTTTCTTTACTCGAGAACTGTGAGTTCCTTGGGAACCAAGACACTCTCTATGCTCATGGTCTTCGTCAGTTCTACAAAAGCTGCCGTATACAAGGAAACGTTGACTTCATCTTTGGCAATTCAGCTGCTGTCTTCCAAGACTGTGAAATTTTAGTCGCACCGCGTCAACTTAAACCCGAAAAGGGCGAGACAAACGCAGTCACTGCCCAAGGAAGAATCGATCCATCTCAATCCACGGGGTTTGTGTTCTTTAACTGTTTGATAAATGGAACAGAGGAGTATATGAAGCTGTATAAAGCTAATCCTAAGGTGCATAAGAACTTCTTGGGGAGACCATGGAAAGATTATTCAAGGACTGTGTTTATAGGCTGTAATTTAGAGGCTTTGATCACTCCTGCTGGATGGTTACCGTGGAGCGGGGATTTCGCGCTGAAGACCCTTTATTACGGGGAATCTAAGAACTCTGGTCTGGGAGCGGATAGGTCTCAAAGAGTTTCATGGAGCAGTGAGATACCAAATGAGCATGTTGATGTGTATTCGGTGGCTAACTTTATTCAGGCTGATGAGTGGGCTGCAACGTCTTATTGAATCAAGTTTAGAGAATGTTTTAAAAGAAGAAAACCTCATTGTACTTTAAGTTGAGAAAGTTTTTATACAAAAAATCCAAACTTTTTATTCATGTTATATCAATTGAAAGTTTTAGCACTAATTTAATTGAAGTAAACAATAAAATTTCAAACTTTGGAAAGATGCAACTTTTTGGCTTTTAACGGTATGTAGGAAATGATTCCACATAGCGTGTTGGGCTAAAGTTCATAAATGGGTATGGAGGAGGATCTCAAGTTGCGGTTTGCTTGACGTTAAAGTAAAATTTCTTGTAAGAAAACGAAATCCCCAAAAGTTTTCAACGATGTAGACATCATCATCATAATCATCATCTCAATGTAAAAGCCAGGAAGTTGATGGAGATTGCAGAAATTGGTAAAGGGGCAGGTAAAAAACAATTACTTTCAAAGAGTAGGTTTCAGTTGTAGAATCAGATTGGCTTTTAGGGTTCTGTTAAGTAGTTCACCTAAAGACAGTTTAAGTAGGCGATGGTCCATGCATTAGGCACGTAAAATTATATACTGTATTTGGTAAATCAAAGGGCCACACATTAAGAGTGGTTTCAAACTCTAACCTAATCTTGTAGAAGCAAGAAAAAGAGAGTTAACTTTTACTAAGAATTTAGTTCATAGGTAGATGGGCAAAAGAAAAAGCCTCCTAACATGTTGAAGCTTAAGGGAACCAATAAAAAAGCTAACTTTTTTCTTTTACCTCTGTGAAAACATATTGTGTGGTAAATGATGAATTGATCAGGAAATTACATTTTGAGACAAAAATAAAATACTTGGTGGACAGAAGTAGATTTGTTTTCCCACATTATACCTCAGAGTCAGAGCTTTTCTCCTCCTTGGGTGGAGCAAACTGCTTGATGAACCGAGATCTTTCCCATGGGTCCAATGGCACTCGTTGTGGTGGTTGAGGTGTTGCTGGTTTTGATTGCCTGAGCTTGTTCTCTCTGTCAATAAACCTACCCAAACCCAAAGTATGACCAAATTAGTCACAAGAAGCTTTAGAAAACCATTAAAACTAGTTAATTTATCTATCTGACCATGAATGTAGCAGAAGGAATGATAAAGAAAAGAAAGAAACTTTACTCAATATAGGCCATTGGAGCAGCATCACCAACTCGAATGCGAGTACGGAGCATTCTTGTATATCCACCAGCTCTGTCTCTGTATAGATGAGCAAAAGATTTTGAAGCTTATGCCAATTTGTGACGACATAAAGGGACAGTTATCACCTGTATCTATAAGCCAATTCAGTGAAAAGCTTGGGAAGGACATCATCTCCTCTGACAAAACCAGCTGCTTGCCTTGCCGCAGCAAGTGAACTCTAATAGATTTTAACAGCAAGATGAAGTAATCAGACATAGCTAACTAATCAAACCATATCACGGATTAGAAATGAGAGGAACTTAGCAACGGTAGTCTCTATACGCTCGAGCGGAACCAACTGTGAAACCAAAGTCTTGATAACAAGAGGGAAACCAACATTTCAAAATGGAATCATAGAAAGTGCCAACAAATTAGATGAAATTTGGATATGAAACCTGAACATGGCCATACGGTGACTCGCCGGCCGGCCGATCTTCCTGAACTTCGTCATTTCTGCGTCGGAGAAGTGATCGGAGAGAACAATCCTAAGTTGAAAGATGATACAGCCCAACTTACTTATGGGCTGGGCTTGGCCTATTACTATACATTATTGTATTTGCCTGTTTGGTATAAAATAATCCAATTAATCATATATATGTACGTTGACTTGGAAAGAAGAAGTTACCTAGGCAAAGTACTTTAAATTCGACCTTTTTATATAGGCATAGACTGTTGTTGTATAGTATTTATAGCCTATTAGGCAAGTACTAAAAAGTTTTTGATAAATTTATTTTGTTATAATAAACCTCTTAGATGCTGAAATACTCGAAGAACAGAAAAAAGAATAACTTCATTTTATATCAAACAAAAGTACTGCCATTGTCATTTGAAACATCTTAATTTCTGTAATGTCAAAATCCAAATCCAATTACTCTATCACTAACTTCATAATTAAGAATGCATAACCTCTTTTAGTGGCCATACAATTCAGCTCTACATTTCTAATTGACCTGTAAATGCCAACAAAAGAAAAAACAATTTGATCTAGAGAGACTCTGTAGAACTGTTAGAAGTGAAAAGATCATAGGAAGTGATGAGTTGGATACTCATGTTCATAACCATTGTAGTCATAATAGAGTCTTTCCTTTCGATATATCGCCAGAGCCACTAGGAAGAACCCGGCATTCGCCATTTACGCTAAACCTCACGCATTTACAGTTCTGCTTCTTCTTACCAAATCTGCAAACAATCAGCAATGTGATGATGTTTCAATGGTATAAACTTTTGTAGGATGGAAAAAGGGTTTTGAATTGTTGCTTACCGTTTGTGATTGTTGATGCCATTAATGAAGCGTAGATATGTTTCCATACTTATCGGGACAGATAACAAGAGTTTTAGATGGATCTTCTGATAGAAGGAGAGTCATAATGCTGTCACAATCGTCATTTTCTCGGTTCCTTAAGTAATCAACATCTCCTGTATATTCAGCTATGAATGTTAAGTCCTTAATTGGACCATCTGCTTCAACTGTGTAACTGTATAAACGGAATAAGAAAAGAACATGTTTATATAACTCCACTTTGTCACTAAGGGAAGACTAATCGAATGAATAGAGATGGATACCCTTCAAGCGGATCGAATACCACAACAAGAGGAGGGCATTCTCCTCGCTCTATACATAGCTTGACATTGTTCCAATGTCTCTAAATCTTCTTTCGATAGCACCTACTAGAGAACAAAAACCGAGAAAAACAAGTAAAGGGAAGTAACTTATAAAGAGAGAGTCATTGAAAAGAGCTGAACGATTGTGTTGTTATTTGTTTTACCTGCATCCCACCTTTCTCAAACTTGGATTGATTTGCAGACCGAGGAGCCATTCCAGGGACATAATTTAAGCCGTCACTGTATTTGATACCCAATGCTGTTAAAGCAGAAGCAAGTGTACCCATTTGTGAAAGTCTCTGATCAGGATCTTCTGATGGAACCAAAGGTAATAGTTTTCTCCTTCTCTTCTTCACTGTCAAAGAGCAAGATCGTTTCCTATGCTTTCTAGTTTCTTCTTCAAAACAAGAAATGAAATCATAAAAATTGGTTGTTATTTCAATTAATCTTGAAGCATATGTGTATATGGTATGTATGCTCTAATCAAATGCTTATTAACCCTACTACATGAGGTGCAAACAAATTGATCCATATCTTAAGTTCATTTTTTGGCCAAAGTGTAGCATTTTCTAAATTGATCAAACTGTTAAATAAAGTGAAACATCTCTTCAGATTCATCAAGTCAAGAACTTTCACACAATGACGATGATTATCTCATGAAAACCAAAAACCAAAACCAAAACCAAAAAAAATCGTACCTTGAGACAACCTGATTTATCAGTTCCATCCATTGGCTTCTCAATCCGAAAGAAATGCATAATCTTCTTCTGAGATAACCCTAAACATTAAATCCAGACAACCAAAAGACAGATTTTAAAACAAACCAAAAAGGGAGAAAATTTAGGAATTTAAACAGAAAATTTTCCAAGCGAAAAAAATCCCCACTTCTTACAGGTCGTTGGTCGGAACAAGCGACACAGAGCCATGGTCCAATGGGGACACGAACCACGATAGGTCTAAGGCATTTCATGTGAAACCCTTTATCGCATTTATCACAGAGAAGAAGCTCATCGTCACCTTCTCCGGCACCGCATTTCTCGCAGATGACGTCACCGTAACTGTCGTCTTGTATCTGTTCAACCACAGGCATAGTTTTTGCCATTATATCGACCATCGATTTCATCTTCCTCGGTGGTGGAGATTCGGAGGAGGGGCGTCTCGGTGAAGCCTTTGTTCGTCGCCTCGAGGAGACGAATCGGCAAGGAGAATCTGTGGGGGAAGAGGCGTTCCATGTGGCCATGATGGTGGCTCACGACAAAGAGTCGCCGGGGAAGGAGAGTAAGAACGGAGAGATGATTTTTGATTGGTTGAGCTAATGTGCACCGTGTATGCGCACGGAAACTGATGTGCGCATTATCGGTGTGTAATTTGGAATTCTTCTTCCTTTAACTTCTTCTCTCTCTTTTTTTTTTTCTTTAAAATTTTTTAATCTTTGACGAATTCTACATTAATGAGAGCTGATGAAAAAAATAAAAAAATAAAAAAATAAAAAAATTTACTATTGGGCTAGTAGCTTCTGTTTGTCTTAAAGGATAAAATTTAAAATATTGTAATAGAGAAATTTATAAACGGTTAAATCTCTTATTGCTAACCAAATCTTGTATTTATATTAGAAAAGTATTAGGAAAAATTTAATGTTATTTAATATCTAAATCTCTTTCCTTTTTTTATATGTTTTTTTCTCAAGTAAAAGTTTTTATTATCTATAGATTTTTTCAAAACATATATTTGAGTCTTAAACATATTTTTAAATGGAAAATACTATAACTGTTTATATATTTTTTTGTGAACAAGAGATCATAACTAATTTCATCTCATGATATGCGACATTATCCACTCATTGCCTAAAAAGTTTCACAAATCATTCATTCATTCATTTTAAGATTTATAATTTTAAATTACAGGTAAATTCATTTGTGATGTCTAATCCATTTAAAACTAATATGGCCATGCATTTAACTTATTTGAAAAGAAGGTTCATCTAAATTTATGATGACTCATAGATAGGGTTATGACTTCATATTTAAATGTCTAACTTAGGCTGATTATGCCATTTGAGGCATAGATTTAAATCAAGTGATGGAACATATTTATGGGGTTAAATTATCTGCTACCTTCCGCTTAATCAAAAGGAGAATGGTCCAAGCAACAATTTATCTTTCGCCTTTTCTTTCTTTCGGGTTCATGGAGATCCAACCATAATCAGGAGTAAAAATTCTTCTCAAATAAAATACGCTGGAGAAAACATAATCCAACGAAGTCTTTGCCAACTGAATCTCTCGTAAATTCCATAGAATTTTCTAAAAACCCTCAAGAGATTGAGTTTCTTAAATGTTGGTGATAACCTATTCGATCCGCATCCATCGAATAAGTTATTAAAAAATTAATTATTTTAACATTATTTTGTCGGTTATCGGTTTAAGCATTAAACTTTAGCGATAACCAATTTTTTTTAATATTCATTGTGATATCAAATAACCGATAAAAGAATGTAAAGTTTTTAAAAAATGGTGAGTATAAAAAATTAAATTGGTTATCACCAATACTTAAAAAATTAATCTCTTGAGGGGTTTTAAAGAATTACATGAGAATTTTTTGGAGATTCTAGGTGGCAAATACTTCGTTGGATTATGTTTCTCCAAAGACAGATTTCTACTTGAAAAGATTTTTAACTTTTTGATTATGATTGGCTCTCGATGAAGCGACCATAAGTATAAAGGGAAGAAGAATGATAAATAATTTTAACATTGGTCGCTTTTAAATAAATGAAAGTCGCTAATGCATAATTTAACCTCAGTAAACGTGTTCACATTTGATTTGAAGTCATACCTTAAATGGCATAATCAACGAAGTTAGACATTTAATTATGAAGTCAATGAAAGTTTGGCATTAAAACGATATTTTTAAAAAAAGTTGAGGATTTAAACGCCCTAATTTGAAAATTGATGATTTTTAACAAGACTTGAAACTACGTTGTTTTGATTTAACAGGTTGTTAACGAAGTTTTAACGCCAGAACGCCAATTTCACAACGTGATTCAAATAGTTCAATCAATGAAAGTTTGCTATTTAATTTTTAGTCAACGAAAAACTTAAGAATTTAAATGACATTTCGTAAGTTCAGGATTTAAATGTCCCAAAAATATAAGTTTATATTTTTTTGACATTTTTCCCGTTTTGTTTCAAGTACGGGTTAATAATAGTTTCTTATCTATATTAAAAAAAGGCTACATCTTTTAGAAATTCTGAAATGTTTACAGTCAAAAACCGTAAAGTTTAGAGAGGCGCATTTAACCTTTCGTATGATTACAGAAAAACTATATAGCGTATTGTGATTCGTGAATACAAGAAGACTTCGAGTAGAAGTTATAGTGAAAAGAAAACGTGTGTTAACAATGGTAGTAACTTTGCTTCAGTTTGTATTACTAGGTTTCGACAGTGTTGATACAGTAATGCTAAGGAACTTGGACAAGTTTTAGATCTTTTTGCTGTTCTTCTGACATAACTACTGTTGTTGCCTTTTATTTTCAGTGTGACACTATCCATTTGTACTCTCCAACATATTGTACATAGGGGTAAAATCGTCATTATCCTCTTCCCCATGCTTTTAAGTATTTATACCCAAACGAGGACCCATTTGATTAGTGTTATAGTGTGCATTATATAGTAAAAAAGCTTCGGGCTTCGAGTAGATTACATTGAGTAATAGCATAATTATTGTGAGGTTCTAGACGGAGTTTTAGGAGGAGTTATTAGGATTAAAAAATATAAATTTTATTGGTAAATCCATTTCAAGAACTTTTTTAAGAATCAGTTATTAAATAAAAAATTTTAGAGTCAGTTTCTTAATTTTAAAAACTCATCCACCTTAATTTGCATAAAATTTATAATAAAATATTAGTAAAAATACCATAAAGATTCTTCCAATAATCATGCTCTAAGATGTCCAAGAGATCAATAGTTCATGATATATTGTGACAATAATCAATTTAAATTCACATAATAATATGTTAACAAAAAGTAACTTAGCTAATATATTAATATATAATAGTTAATTTATCAAATAAAAAGATAGAATACAGTGATACACTATAATATTATCAAAGTGATATGGAATTATTATTATTTTATCGTCAAGGTAATATGCCTGGAAATTTTTGACATAACATGAAATGAAAAGGATTTAACCTTGACCCGCCACTCATTGTTTTTTATTTTGTTTCCTCCTCTTTGTCCCCTCTTTCAATTTTTCACTTCACAAGTTCACGTAGATGATTAATTGTTAGTATTGTTTTTTTAAACAAATGGAAAATATGATTTTCGCTTAATTAGAAATTATAATTTCTGATCAGAACATATAATATATTGGTTTGTGCTAATGTCAATGTTATGTTATTGCCATAATTCAAACATGATTAAAGAAAACTATAAAGAAGTCTTCCTGCAACTTGTTTTCTTGTGGGTCATAGTCATATAAAGACCTACAAAGAGACGTTACTGTTTCGCACAGCGACGTTTTTTACCCATTCCATGAGATGACTACCTGTTCACAAATAGTTAACTTTTAGATTTTCTTCATCTTCATTTAATAGTCTTCACAAATTCAGAACCAAGTTTTAATACTAGCTGCGCACACGACTTCATAACACATATATACTTTTTTTTAAACATACGAATAGAACCAGAAGTCAACATCTTTCAATCATAATCTCTCACTCTTGATGTGCCCATATTTCTTGCTGTCAACAATTCACAACCTCCTCTTTTTCATTCCATCACCCATCAACAAGAAACCCTTTTAAATATTAAAAACTTCCTCCCAAAACTTCTTCAAACAAAAATCTTTTTCCTCTCCCTCTCTCTCTCTTTTTCTCTCCAACCTATCACCAATGTCTTCTCAAAGCCTCAGATCAAGAACATATCAACTCACGAAAACAATCCCTATTATTGTTATTCTTCTTGTCCTTTTTAGTTGCAGCAATGGAGCAAGAACCACGAATGTGTTCTACTCAAGCTCGCCACCTAAACAAAATGAAGTTGTTTCACCACTTCATCATCATCTTCAAGTGCAAGATCACAAAAGTGTACAGTTCTTAGGGTTCTTGCCACGTCAGTTTCCGGTTCCAGCTTCTGGTCCTTCCAGAAAACATAACGAAATCGGTTTAAGTAGTACTAGGACTCAATCTTCTCCTTGAAGTTCAAGGCTTAATTAATGAATCTCCCTTTTTTTTTTTTTTTTTTTACTTTTGTAAGTTTTAGTGGTTTTAATATTTGCCCCTTTTGATTTTAGTTTAACTGATGTAAATGGATTTCAGTTTGATTTATTTTTGGGCAATGCTGTGGATAGATCAGCCTTTTTTTATATATTTTTGATATTGGAACTTATTAGGTCCATTGAAATATGGCACGTACGTAAGTGTAAAGGATGAGAGTCAAGTGTCTTTGTAATCAAACAATTATTGTTCCTTTTGATTTTCCAACAAGGAAAGTTCGGTGGAGTTTAAAAAAATTTATACGACTGTATACCATAATCGTGGATTAATCCGGACATGAAACGGTACGATCAATAATAGTGATAATTATTAAGATATAGGTCACGATCAGTTTAGGCTACAATCGCCGATAAGTTTGGTGGAATAGTTATTAATATAATGCCGATTAATGATTTTAATTACTTGATTTCACTTTTTCTTCTTGTTCTTGTAACAATAATAAATGGAACAAAGTAAACTACAAGACTAGCATTTGAGTTGATGTATAAATAAGATGAATTATTCAACCATGCACAGAGAAAAAAATTATATACTTCAACCGAAATATTGAAATAAAATAATCCGATAATGGACTTCGTACAAATAAATAATATATGTGTTCGTGCGTAAAAGAATTGTCAATTGTTAAAAGACGAAGCAATGTATGTGTTATAACTAAAACGTGTGATTAAGATTGGACTTATATACATAATTGATTACTTTGGATGTATCTTTTTGTTTAGTATTATTCAATAATGTCATTGAGTAGTCGTTGTGAATGCGATTGAGCAGCGGTTGCAGATATCTATTGGAGGACTTGATGTGATTACTCCTAAGAGTTCATTGAACGTTTTTTGGGGTTAGTGAACTGTTATCGTTTGTATTATTTTCTGCATAGTCTTTTTAAAAAAAAACCAATTATTCACTTGATTCTCATTCAAAGTTTGAATACCTTTATTGGAATTCCATGTGATGATATATACTTTTCACGAACAACAGGGTCCCTTGACTTCTTGTCTCGATTACAACTTTAGTTTATAGGTCATTCAAAAGTAATTACTAATTAGGCATGACCTATAAAAAAAAGAGATTCCATAAACCGTAAAAGAAATCTTCTGTCAATAGAACCTAAAATATCCTAAATTGGATCTTCTATCCTTTTACATAACATCTAGTCTAATTTAAAAATTTTCTGTTTTTGTTTTGAGGTCTTATTTTAATGAGTTTAGATACTTAAAATTGGTAACCTTTGCAATGCTGGATATAGGTGTATAGAGTATTCATGCATGCGTGTGAGATTGAAAAAAATTAATAGTAAGCAAAATTGGCTGAAACGTTGTGACAAAATGCTAGAGTGTATATATTTGATGGATATGGCGCATGTGATGTGTCCATGCGTACGTGTGCACTCTTGTCCACGTGCACATACACGTGGGGTACTTCGCGTGGCGTGGATAGGGTCCTGATTCTTTCCAGTCACATATATTGATTCGTTTTTGTATTTTTATACATATATATACATACCTATACAATCTATCCATATGCACGCGACAAACATACTCGTACGAACAACTCAATATTTTGGTCAATGATAGAACATTATTGATCATATGATTCATACGGATTGTATTTATATATTAATTGACAGCTCATACGGATTGTAATTATATGTTATATATCTGTTAAAATATCATATATATATATAGCTACTAGCTAGTATACATATTAATACATACAATGTTTTGATGTTTGATTACACATCGAAATCGATTTTTACATGATCCAGAATTTATGTGGTTAAAAAGACATAAAATTGTAACCAAAGAAAAAAAGGTATAAGATCAAACACAAATCTACAATGATTTTTGTTTAGTTAATACCTTATTGCTCGCCTTAAACTTGGTCCAAGTAACGAGTTTACTGCAAAACGAAATCAAATCTACACACACCGTATGATTTACGGTAATTCATTCTATTGCGTGACCTATTAATGATAACATGCACTATTTTGGTGTTAAACCATATCTGATCTAATTTTGATAATTGCTAAATCTGCAACGACATATCCTGACGACCAACCACCAAACTCTGATCAAGCTCCAAGAATAAAGACACAACTACAATTAGCTCTATAAAAAACAAAAAGTGAACAGTACGCGTACTGCAACCACAGAAAGACGTACGTGTGTATTCTTTTCAGATTCAATACATATTCTCTAAAGAGTACAAAAGTGATGTGAAAGTCATCCACCTTAATAACAAGCTAAACAATTAACAAACTACAAAATGGGTAAATATATCATGAGATTTTGAATTAAAAAGAAAACCAGTGGTTTAATATCTGAGACTATTTAAGTTTTTAAAGAGTGTATTCAGATCATTTTTAAAAATTTCTGACCACAATCAACCCGAATATATATTTATAGAGTTTTTAGTTGTTATACGAAACTTGGATTCATGGAAAGAGTGTGTCCAATTATAGGTTGTCAAAACTACATCGAACCCATTTACGCATTGATGAGATCCATAGAATATCTTTATCAATGTATTGTATCAGTGTATAACCTTCCAAGTTCTCTTACTGCTTGGTAAAATTGTTACGAGACCAAGACGATAATTCGTTAAGATCATTGGATCTTTACAATTTTTTAATTGGGCCAACATGAAAGCATTATTTAGGCCCAATTAATTTCTTAGTCCATTATATTTCGGGCCGTTTTTTATGGCGAACCTGAAATCAAACATTTATTTACTTTCCAATCGAAAAGAAAAATTGTTTAAAGTATATGCAATCAATATAAAGTCGAAATGGGGATGAATGGGGTTGCTCAACTTTATCTTTCCTTGGAATACAACTACAAATGATGACGGCTTTGGCTTACCTTCGAATTTACTTATTACTCTCTCTTTTGTCCTTGTAAGGTTATTTCACAAAAAAAAAAAAAAAAGAAGTTACAAAATAAATGTGACTTATAAATTATCAAAGTACCCATAACTATTTTGATTATTTAAGCTGCCAACCAAGCTAGACCACTTTCCAACTTTTATTGACAAAGTGTAAGAACTTAGCACATGCTTTCCAACATGGGATATGAAACTTTATTTCAAAAAAGACTATTTTAAAAACTTTTTAATCATTCCAAAAGGTGATTAATATTTGAATTATTGGACTAATTTATTCTGGTCATGTACCAAATTAATTTATAGTATCAATGGGCAGAACATATTGTGAGACTACATATATCAATGTTAGATTCCAAGCTCTTTAAATTAATACACTCATGCCAAATTCTTGACAGATTAATATACAATTTCTCCAGAAAACCTTGGTGGACGTGCATCGTTTTCCCATACAAGTTCGGGTTCTATGAGTTTTAGTTTAGCTTACAGACTTTTCGATTCACTCATGACAATATTCATATACATGGCATTTTACTAAAAATTGGAGTGTTAAACTTCGATACAGTTTATAATTCTTGTGGTTAAGTATGTAGGATCAAGAGTAAGGTTTTAGAGGTAACTATCAGATTAAATCCATAAGTGAGCTCTATGTGGATTGAGACGTGAGTACCTTTGTAGTGGGCATGACTAACTTAACTTTTTAAACCAATTAAACATTTTTCGAAGAAATTGATAGATTAGTGATAGGAGATTTGAAAGATTTGTCGAGGAGGGAAAGTTTAAACCCTACAAAAGACGAAGATGAAGTAACTTTAATTGTGTTCTCGTATATAATAACCTCATTGAAGAACATGTCCACCAGAATAAAAGGATGCAGTGTGTGATAATATGTCTATATTCGTCATAATTCTTTAGCTAATGAAGGTTGGTGTGGAAATGAAATACATAAACATCTTTTTACAAAGCTCCTATCACAAATTAGAATTTATCGGGAATTATATAGCAACGTTTGACACATAGAAGTAACTCTTGATGATTTTGAAGACCCCAAATTTATGTTATATATATATATATATATATATATATATGAAATGAGTAAGTTTATATTTGAGCTAACAGATATTGACTACCGTAATCCAAATTTTGTCTATACATAAAAAAGTTCACAGGTGAAAAAATTAGAACTATGAGATCTCTTTAAAATGGACTTTTCAATTATATGCCTATCTTTGTGCTAACTAATGACTATGGGTGTACGGATTCAGATATCTGGGTTTTATGAAGATCCGCGGATCCGAATCTGTTTTTTTTTTTTTTATATATAATTAAATATATTATAATAATTATTTTGATTTTTTTGGTCGATCAAAGATATCCAAAACCAGATACATTGGATATCCATGCCTAGGGTTACTAATGACTATAAAAAGATGTTTCCGTCGATTTTCTTTTGCTCAAACAGTCCACATCAAATATTCAATTTGTAGTGTTTGAAGTTTGAATTCTCAAAAGACTTAATAAGGAAAAACATATAATAAATAAGGAAATTTTAAAATTCCATAGATCTTCAAAAACGGTCACGGGAGAAACCACAAAACTCGTTTGTCTGCAAAGAGGTTAATTTTTTTTTTTCTTTATTATTAGTTTTTGTCACGATCGAGGAATAAAATTTGAACCCTGTCCGAAACACAAAAGCCGAGCCGATAAAATCATAAGCTGAGCCGTAATGATTAGTCACAGCTCGCGGGCTGATTTGTTTGAAGTGAATCTTAAATCAACGGCTAAGATAAAAATCAAAACAATCTAACGGTACCAAACAATAGTCGGTGAGATAAAAAGAGTGACAAGCCAGGTCACAATAGCATTTTCTCTTAAAAGATTTTTTTTTTTTCGTTTTTGAAAAATTTAAAATAAACAAATAAATTAAAGAAAATGAAAGAGTGGAAAGAAGGGAAAAATAAAATCCTAGCTATATATTCGCACATATACTCGTTTCAGTTTCCTTAGAGTAGCCGCTGTTATTTTCTGCTTCATTTTTTTTTTTCCCTCTCTCGCTGCTTCTAGAATCGTCTTCTTTTTTGTTATCATCTTCTTCTAAGGTGAGCCTAGATCCGTTCTCTCTTGGTTTATTGCTGCTTATCTTTGCTGATTTAGCTAGATCTGCTATACATGCGTTGAGTTTTATGAGAAACTTGTTTGGTGTTGTTTTTTCTGTGATTTGATCGGTACTGGTTGGATCGATCTGGGGTAATCGTCGTTTTCTTAGTGTTCATGCTTTAGATCTATGGAGTTCTGGTGATTTTTTAAAGCTTTGGTCGATCTTTTCGCTTGTTAATTTTGCTTTTTAGTTCAGGGAAGTTGTTTGGCTCGAAATGATTTGTTTGCTTTATTTGTATGCTCGATTGATCTAGTTTTAATCTTCGATCTGTCATGTGTCGATATTTACAAATGTTTTCTTTGAGATCTGTGAAGTGTTGTTATACCTAGCTTTTGTATACCGATGTGTGAATTTCTGTAAACGTAGCTAATCCTCAAAACTAAGTTGCGATCTGATTCGTTGAGATAGTATTTACTCCATGAGCTTATCTAATTTTTCTCCGTTTCATTTTTTTTTTGTTTAGTGAAAGATGGCCGATAGTGAGGATATTCAACCACTTGTCTGTGACAATGGAACTGGAATGGTGAAGGTGAGTTGGAATATTTATATTGAGCTACAGTTTAGTGTGTTTGTGTTTTAATTGTATATTTATAGATATCTGATCATGATTTTTTATGTATGTATAGGCGGGTTTTGCTGGTGATGATGCCCCAAGAGCAGTGTTCCCAAGTATTGTTGGTCGCCCCAGGCACACTGGTGTTATGGTTGGTATGGGTCAGAAAGATGCTTACGTTGGTGATGAAGCTCAGTCGAAGAGAGGTATTCTTACTCTCAAGTATCCAATCGAACATGGTATTGTGAGCAACTGGGATGACATGGAAAAGATCTGGCATCACACTTTCTACAACGAGCTCCGTGTTGCCCCCTGAGGAGCACCCAGTTCTTCCTCACAGAGGCACCTCTTAACCCTAAAGCCAACAGAGAGAAGATGACTCAGATCATGTTCGAGACTTTCAATGTCCCTGCCATGTATGTTGCCATTCAGGCTGTTCTTTCACTTTACGCCAGTGGCCGTACTACTGGTTAGTTCTCAACTTTAAAACATGCAAATATGAATTCTGTTCTTACTAGTCTTTACTTAAAGTTGTTCTCTTCTTTGATAGGTATTGTGCTCGACTCTGGTGATGGTGTGTCTCACACAGTGCCAATCTACGAGGGATATGCTCTTCCCCATGCTATCCTCCGTCTTGATCTTGCGGGTAGGGATCTCACAGATTCTCTAATGAAGATTCTCACCGAGAGAGGTTACATGTTCACCACAACCAGCAGAACGGGAAATTGTCCGTGACATAAAAGAGAAGCTTGCTTACGTAGCTCTTGACTACGAGCAAGAGCTTGAGATAGCTAAGAGCAGTTCTTCAGTGGAGAAGAACTACGAGCTACCTGATGGACAAGTCATCACAATCGGAGCTGAGAGGTTCCGTTGTCTCTGAAGTTCTTTTCCAGCCATCACTCATTGGAATGGAAGCTCCTGGAATTCATGAAACAACTTACAACTCCATCATGAAGTGTGATGTCGATATCAGGAAGGATCTCTATGGAAACATCGTCCTCAGTGGTGGTTCAACCATGTTCCCAGGAATCGCTGACCGTATGAGCAAAGAGATCACCGCGCTTGCACCAAGCAGCATGAAGATCAAGGTCGTTGCACCTCCCGAGAGAAAATACAGTGTCTGGATTGGAGGATCTATCCTCGCATCTCTCAGCACTTTCCAACAGGTAATACAATAACCAATTCCGCTTTCGTTTTTAAATCATTGAAACATGAGAGTGAGAATATTGAAACTTGTTTTGCTTGTTTTTGTGAATCAGATGTGGATTTCAAAGGGAGAGTACGATGAGTCGGGTCCATCGATTGTTCACAGGAAATGCTTCTAAGGTTTCTGATTGTTGTTTCGTGGTGGTGAGTTTGTTACAAATCTATTTTCCCTAGTTGAGATGGGAATTGAAACTATCTGTTGTTATGTGTTTTTTAATCCTCTTTAGAACCTTTTGGATGTCTCAAGAAGTTCTGTGTACTTTAGTTTATTTCTTCTTCTTTTTTTTTCTCTCTCTCTTCTATTTTCCTATTAGGATGCTTGTGATGATTCTGGTTTTTTTTTGTCCGTAAAGCAAAAAAATCATATTATATTTGGTCATTTCATTTTCTTGGGTTTTTTTTCCATATAAATATTGTTTGGATGTCTTAAATATTTATTTTTATTGTTCGCCGTTGGGAACAATCTTCTATTTGTATGAGATTTTTTTTTTTTTTGAATTATCAGGTTGCAATATAGTCATCATGTACTACTGGTAATCTTATCGTAGAACGTATTCTGAGCCCATGAATTTGATAATGAGTGTCTTAATTTTGGGAATATAATGCGGTCCGATGTGTACCTAACGAGTGGTCCGGCTAGTGTTTAGTTCAGAAAAAAACGTGCGGTAATGAATTTGAAAGGGAAAACGAAACCGAAGTTGACCAATTAGAAAATAAGTAAAACAGTATTCACTAGATAGAAAATAATGCGAAGGCCTACAAAAAGTGGATCGAATGTGAAAGTTGAAAAAAAGAGAAAATGGATTGAATGTGAAAACTGGACGTTTAGGAGTTCGATGGAGTTGTAGCTTTCAATTGCAACTATAGGAATTAAACCAATTAAAAAAGTTAACAATAGATTGAATGTGAACATTAGACTAGAGGTAGAAGAAGAGTCCATCAAGTGACAATAGCATTTCAAACTTCCAAGTGTATATTATTGGTTACGCCTTTGGATTTTTTTCGAAAATCATTTCTTTCAAATCATAAAATGTCTAAACATCACAATCTGTTTTATTTTTCCTATCCAGTTAATATTTGGTCCCCACGATTGGAAAGACTTGACATGGTCGGTCCAGCCAAATCACCCTAAATACTTTATGGATACTTTGAAAAATGATCCATTGGACAACTCACATACACACATAAAATGTGTAATTGCCGCATATAATCACCGACTGTCTCTGCCCAATTACATAACTTTATTGTATTCCTTTTCAGTTGTCTATTGAATCTTCCAAAGACTCTAATGTCTTCTTTATCGATGAGCTTCGGCTCAAGCAGCCAATGTATGATAAATTGATAGTAGAAGTGTCCAATATTGTTAAACTGCCTAACCCAACCATGACGTGTTAAAAGGCGATCTGAAAATCGCATTATAAAGCGGAAAAAAGAAACCAATTAATTTGTTTTAATATCACTAAAAGTCTTAAAACCAAACTAAAAAGAATAATAACTTGATCACTTATGTAATTTACTTGAATTTCTCGAGTAAGGCAGAACACCCCTTCTTTGGATCAAATAAAATTCGTCCATTCAACATTCGTTGTTATAACTTACAACAATCTCAACAACACAACATAATTGGTGAGCGTTTAGGAAGCATGCCTCTATAGCATATAGGAGACTCTTCTCTTGTCTTCCTCAGATGTGTAAAATGGATTAGCTTTATAGAGGAAGGAAGATGGACAATGCTATCGACCTTTTCTTGTTGGTTATGAAGTTTGCCGTTTTTGACAATGACCAGAAGTGTGCCCAAAAATTGTTGTTTTCAGTTTAGTGTTGTGGTTATTTTAATTGGAAAGTATAGGTGAGGAGTTCAATTTCAGTTCTAATTTTAAAGTTCTTTTCGTATTTATACTTCATAATTACTATATCAAAGTTAATTTGAGTAATGGCCGCGTATTTAGGCCCATACCAATATCAAGCAATATGGGGAAGCTATTGAATAATCCCTGACCACTAGCAAAGTTACTTACAATGAGAGAATGTGAGGAGATTTTGGTGTCCCTAAATGAATTGACCATTTGATCTGTTCAGCAGCAGCACCCATTAGTTAGTGTTAGTACTTAGTACCAATCCTCAAATGAAAGGCCCATTTAGGCCCAACTATTTAGTGAAAAAGTTCATTTGTCCCCATTGTCTTAATTCTTTCTCCAATGATGTTTACACAGTTAAAAAGCCCAAGTTAATGTAACAATTTTTGTTTTTATTTTTTGTAATTGTGGTTCCAAACATAAATATAGATGAACAGTATTCTTTAAAAACCATGTCTGACAGTTTCTTAATTCTTTCTTTTTCCCCTTGTAAGATGCCAAAATGTGACAAAGATAAGAGCAAGCTAATGTTGTCTATAAACTGTTACAATTATTCCCAAGACAAAAACAAACACTACTCTGAGATTATTTCAAAAATCCCACAAAAAAAAACCCAAAATGAAGTATTCTAATCTGCAAGAAGAAGTATTGATTGGTATCATGGTACGGAACCAAAATACAGAAAAAGTTCAAAATTTTTCTTGAAGAACAAGCAATTTCTTCTTATGGAAATGAGTTTGAAAAAGGTGACAAAGATTTAGGGTTACTCTGTTCTCTGCAAAACAAACACATTCCCTTTCCCATCCCTCCCTACTTGTAATTCTTCGTCTAAATATCTGCCAAATTCTCAGAATCAAGGAATCCATAATTAAAAATGATTAGTAAAGTGATTACGTTTTTAAATTAAAAAGGATACGAAATCTCGAATCGTCCCTCGGGGTTGAAGATTCCGAGAAGAAGGTCCATGTTCTTCCTGAAAATGTTCATCAACTGATTCCAAACACAGATCAAGATATTTATCCAAAAATAGGAAAATGATTATGTCGGAGAAAAAACACAGACCTGCTCTGGTTTGATCGTTGAGCTTTCATAAGTTATATCAACACTCTACAAAGTACAAACGCAATGCCGTCAAAAACGCGATTTTTACGAACTATTTAAAACCAAAAAACGCCAAAACTGTTGTTACTGTAATGTACCGATTTAGATGAGATCTTGAAGGAAGCGACGATTCTAAACTCCCCGTCGAGTAGATTTAGTCCCCGGACATCAAATTTCAACACATGGACTGTTTTGCCCTTCGTTAATTGAAAAAACAAATTCAGATTGCGTCATCACTAAAATGTAAAAAGCTCGAATTCGGTTTTGATTAACGTACCTGAGCAATGTCGATTAGTTGAAGAAGGTCACCGAGAGAGACAAAATCTCGAAGACCCAATTTAGTTCGTTTAGAACCCAACATAGTGATTGTGCTGTAAATGAGTTTCCAACAACCTCCGATCTTGTCTAGCTCTATGGTCGGCTCCGGCGTCGGATTCCGACATTCCAAAAGCTTCACTAGACTCTCAATCTCTGACTTTTTATCCGATTTAACTCCGAAAATCCCTCTATTTATCCCTTAAATCCCAAACAAAAATTGTCCATTCATAAAAGCATTGAAAAAATCAAAATTTGAACTTCAGAGTTGTGAAAGAAGCGAATCTAAATCACCTTTGAGAGCCTCGTAGAGCTCTTCTTTAATCTGGGAAACTGTAATATCTTCTTCTTGTTCTTCTTGTTGTTCATTTGGGGAGCAAGCAGAGCTCTGTTCTGTGACTTTTCCGATGAACATATGTCTGAAACGAAATGACTTGTCACTAAAACTCAAAGCGTTTTGCCATTAAAATTGATGAAAGAGACTAACGACTTGGCGTTTTCTAATCTTCTTGGGATTGATACTCGCGAAGCAGCTGCCACTGATGATGGTGGCTGGATAAGCTTACTCGACATTGGAAGTTGTCACACAAAATCGAATGGAAGAAGATGAGATTTGGAGAAAGAGAGAGACTGAATTTTATGGGGAGGAGAATGGACTGTTTTGTTATTATTTTATCTATCTTCATCTTTCAGTTATCTATCACCCACCATTCACTATTCCATACTCGATATCGATATTTTTTCCTTTTATATTAAAATGCTACTGTTACGTAATAAAAATACATGTGTCAAATCTTAACTTTTTTAAAACGTTATTTTTTTCTGAAATGAATACATTAAAAGTAAAACATTTAAAAAATGAAAAAATACAGACTCAAATAATTATTTTCAGGAGTTTGGCTTTTAGTAAATGCGTTTAACATAGTAGTTACAAGATCTGAGCGAAGAAAGCTTCCACTACCACTTGATAGCGAAACTCGTTACTCAATGTCGTCACAATTTCACATTGTAGTATTATACTATCAATGATTAGATTAATGCGATTTGATTTAAAAAATAATAATAATAAACTGGTTTTATTAGTTTTGAATAAACTCTGTTTAGTGCTGGGATTAATGACCTGCATCTGCGACCCCATAGGTTTTGATCCGCTGCGGAGCGGGTTCGGGTATGCATATGAAAGACCATTGATTTGCGGGTCTAGCGGAGTGGGGCTAACAATTTTACGGATTACGGATGAGCCCTCACGGTTACGCTGGATGAGCCCTCAGTTACGCGGATACCCGCATAAAACTAAATTAAATCCTAATTTTCATGGGCCTCCGTTTCTTATTTTGGCCTTCTTCTAAGAATGAAGCCTTAATTTCATATTTTGGGCTATTTTGGGGTTTTTTGGCGGGTTAGCGGATTGGCGGGTTGCAGTTTTTTGCAGACAGCTCATTTTTTGGTGTGCAGGTTACCCGCGGGAAGTGCGGGTTACCCGTGGGGACCGCGGAGTTTTAGCGGGGCCGTCGCGGATCTAAAAGAAAACTCCACTTCTTAGACGGGGTAGATTCGGGTATTAAAAATTTAAGCTAAACCCGTGGGTTTGCGGGACGGGGCAGTCCGCATCCCAGGAGTAACTCTGTTATGTTAACTATTCGATTATTAAAATAGCTAAGCAATTTAACGGCCAACATAGATAGATAGACAAAAAAAAAAAAGACATGAAATTATCAAAGCAGCACTTTTGTGTATAAGTCATAGTCTAATAGATTTGCAAGTTACGACAGAGGATCAAACATAGTTATGCTCTGTTCTTTGTCATAAGGCCTTAAAAACAGAGTTTCATGCATCTTTGCCTAGAGTTGCAGAGTCTTGTTGTGATGGTTTCCATTGCTGTGGAGTCTGAGCTTTCTTAATAGAGAGAGCATGAATCTCCTTCATTTCTTCTTCAAGTGCAGCATTCACCATACGGTGCCTCTCCAGCAATCTCTTCCCTTCGAATTGTTCAGAGACAACCTCGACCTCAAAACTTGCACCGCAACTGCAAAACGGTTTTACTAAGATTAACAACAAGAGTTTATGCCCTAAGACAGAGAATTAAAGATGCACGATATTGGCAATCCTTTACTTACCCTCCAGATATGTCAATGACTTCCTGGAACACAAAAAAGGAACAACGTCAGAAAAAAAATCCAAAAGAAGATCAAACCCTTAAGCTTTTTTATAGATTGATATTGATTAACGTCAATCTTCACATGTTGTAAAGCAAATAAACAATACCCTAGCAGCAGCCAGAACACACTCACGGATTTAGTTTCGAGCTCCAATTCACAAACAACAACATATAAAAAAGTAGCCGATAAGAACACTCAGCTCCTCAGTAACTAATACATGATGGAAACTCTATCGCCGGATCTTGAGGACATATCACATTGTGTCAAATTACACCAACTACACAAATAATAGACAGAGATAACACATAGAGACGGATAATTTCTCTAGATGTTGAGATAACAATACATAGCACCACCATGAGTTTGAACCGTGAACACATACAACTAACTAATACTCCAGAATCCTCTTCTGATCCAATTATTAAAGTTTATGGTTTTATCCAACTGAGCAATTCAAAAAATCTCAAATTGGCCATGTTTTCAGATACATCTTGTCCTAGAAGAAAACCACAAACATGAGTGTTTGCGCCCAATTGAAGATATTTACTCAGTAGATTAGGGATTCTACTTTTCCCAAAAAAAACAATACAGAAGCCATATATACACAGACCAAACTGAAGGAAGACCCAATCAAGATAAGAAATTGAAAGAAGTAAGCATTCATAAGAAAACTCACGAGATGAATTGGCTTTAGTTTCGAAGTCAGCGAAGCTTCGACTTGCTCCTTCGTCACCATCTTCTTCTCTGAAACAATGTTTGCAATCCCTAATACTTTACCGAACCGAATTAGCATAATAATCATATGCTGTTTGGTTTTTGTTTAGCTAAATATCGGTTTAGTTCGGTTCCAATTTCAACTTCAATTTGATTCGGTTATCGACTAAATAAAATAACTAGAGTTGAAGCACTGCTTTCCCTTCTTCGTCTTCCCTCACTCCTAAAACCCTCCACTACTCAAAGTCTCTCCATTTTCATTTTATTCCCGGAGCAAAATCACTTCACCGACAAAGAAAATGAGATCCATACCAACCAAATCCCTTATCTTCCGCCTCTTCTTCCCTCCACCGTTCAATCTCCCCGTCGACCAATCTCTGTTCACATCACTAACATTCACTTGTCTACATTCTCCACCACCACTAGCACCTCCGGCTCCGGATCCACCCATTCTTCTCATAGACGTCAACAGTACGAAGAAGAGTCTCGATCCGTTAGGGTTTCGGTGTGGTGGGACTTCGGCAACTGTAATTTACCAGTAGGAGCCAATGTCTTCAAAGTAGCACAATACATCACCGCAGCTATCAGGAACAGTGGAATCAAAGGTCCTATCTCAATCACAGCCTTTGGAGATGTTTTGCTTCTCCCCAGATCAAACCAAGACGCTCTCTCCGCTACTGGAATCAATCTCACTCACGTTCCTCAGGGTGGCAAAAACAGTGCTGATAGATCTCTAATTACAGATCTTATGTGTTGGGTTTCTCAGAATCCACCACCAGCTCATCTCTTTATAATCTCTAGCGATAGAGAATTCGCAAGTGTGTTGCATAGATTAAGGATGAGCAATTACAATATCTTGCTTGCGAGTAAATCATCTGCTCCTGGTGTTTTGTGTAGTGCTGCTTCGATTATGTGGGATTGGGATGGTTTGATCAAAGGAGATAATGTTATTGGTAAGTATTTTAATCAGCCTCCTGATGGTCCTTATAACTCTTGGTATGGTCATTATAGGATTCCTCTTCTTGATCCATTTGGAACTGCTGTAACCACTACTACTGAGCAATCCTCTAGTGTGAAGACTGAACAAGTATCTGAGTCTTGTTCTAGTTTGGAGTCCGTGAATTCGAATTCTGTTAACATTCGTCCTGTTCCTAAAGAAGTTTGTAACAAGATTCGTTTGATAGTGAGCTTATATCCCAAGGGGGTACCTATCACAGAGCTACGTGCTGAGCTGAGTAAGAGAAACTTGGCAATTGATAAAGATTTCTATGGACATAAGAAGTTTTCTCGGTTTCTGTTATCCATGCCAGATATATTACAGGTTGATACAACAGGCGATGGCTTGTTTATTGTTCGTGCTGTCACCGAGAAGTCGTCGACTGCTATTCGACTTGATTCTAGTCCTGGCTTGACTACTGCTGCTGGTCAGAAGACTAAAGAAAAGGAAAATGTTAATGCTTCATCGCCAAAACTAATTTACGATGAAAGAAGAAGAGATGACTCATTTGGGAAGAAGCAGGAAAAGGTAACGGAGAATGAGAAACATTTAAAAGAGGAAGCACCAGAGAGTTCCCAAGAGCCCATTCTGGTCAGCCAGAAGGACGTTAAGGCAAATGACAAACCTGTGGAGAATCAAGTCGCTCTTATTGTGGGGAATGATTCATCCTTGAAGATGGCTTTTTTCAGAAGCTTAAAAGACTATGGTTTGGTTCACTTGAGATGGAATCAGAGCAGCTCCCAGAAAAGAAAGGTGTTTCTGGAAGTGGAGACGAGGAGAAAGAGGATAAGGGCTTCAAGTCATCCAGTCAGGGAACTGATTCCATGTCTCAAATCTCACCTTCCTTCATTGCTGAGTCTGTAGAGGTGGAAGAGGAAGGAACTGGTGAAGTAGGCAGTAAAGATGAAGACGCAAGTCCAGGGATTTTAAGTCGCTTTTTGAAGAATTTCAAGTTCTGGGGAGATAAAGCAGGGCTTAGCAATGACTCGAGTGGGAATCCAGAGCTGGTCAATGTTGATTCTCAAGTACACGACATTTTTGGCAAAAGATTCTTTTTGGAGTGATGTTGAATCTTTCATCAATTCTCCAAGAGGCTTTGCTATAGTCTCTCACTCAAGAACAAGGTTCTTACATTCTCTTCCGTCCTGATTTGTCAGGATTTTGAATTCGATATTGATTACTATGCAAATCTATCTTAGGTTTAGAACTATCACAATTGGTTCTTGAATTAGCCTTTTGTTATCTTTTTAGGAAGAGTATTCAGTTTATGCTGTGTTCTTTCTTAATTTGTCAGGGAACTGATGGCTATGAATCTGCAGAAGGAAGGGCCTTCGTGTCTCAGACTGCTCGATGAATCAAGTATGCTTCATTTAGTTAACTTATTGATATCGCAGAAGAAATGGATTGAAGAAAACCCCTCTTCTTCCTTACCATTCAGCATCATCAAAGGATCTAGCCCTGGCTATCGTTATGCTTCAAATGGTCTGAGCTCAATATTCTCAGATTGTTCAAAATCACAGTCGCAGAAACAAAACAGTGAGAAAAGGGTTAAGAACGTAGCTCACAGTGGAGTTTCTGCTGGTTCTATGGACCAGAAACAGCTGGAAAGATACAAAAGTAATGCACTAGCGGATTGTCAGAAGCTGATAAAGAAAATAACAGTGGAAAACCCTGAAGGGTATAGCCTGATTCGTTTCAGGAAAGACTTCTTAGAGGAATATGGATATCATTTAGCGGTTGACAAGCTCGGTTACTGAAAATCTTCAGTCTTTGATACAAGTAATGCATGGAGTGAAAATAGCATCTGGATACATTCTTCCTTTGAAACCTTCGCCAGATGGTAAGTCTATAAAAGAAGATGATTCAGACTTGTCATTCGAAGAACTTGGTCCAGTTTCTGAAGCAACAAGTAACCACCCGACGACCAAAAAGCTTCCAGTGTATGAACCATCTCTCTCGGAGGATGAAGATTCTGGTTCAGAGAGAGATAACCCAGAGAAGAAGAAGCAAGAGATGAGTAGAGAAGGTAAAGAGAGCTCCTTATTGCAAATTCTGGATTCTTATTACACAAACAAAGATGAGGAATTTAAGAAGGAGAAACCAGAGGAGAGAAAGCTTGTAAGCAACGGTAAAAAGCAAAAGCCTGCAAAGACTTACTCTTTTGTCAAAGATTCAGAACTCTAGTGAGCCAGAGAGTGTTTTAGACTTTTAGTTCAGATTCTCCCGAGAGAGTTGTAATTAGTGGTGGAAGGTTTTGGGTTTTGGTTTATGGTAAACCGAATCCGGTTAAGGACTAGTAAGATCAAATTGCTTGAAATACCGTTAAAATCCTTAGTTTGGTAGCAATTAGCAACTCGCATCGCATATTCGCATGCATTTATTGATAGATTTCATTTTGTGATTTTCTTAATTAAAAATTGCGTAGTTTCTTAATTTAAAATAGACAACGTTATTACGTTAATGTATAAAGCATGGAATGAAAAAAAGAAAAGAAAATGTTTAAAGCATCGAGTTATTTAAATATTAATTCGATTATATTAACTTCGAGAGATTGAAAGCGATAATGACATGGTTTTTGGATATAAGTTAGGTACTAAACAGTATCATTTTGTTAGTTCTAATAATGCTCTGAAAGATATTGTTAAGGTTTAAAGTAATAAATAGTAAGAGAAGTATTTAATGAAATGTGGCGTACATGTGGAGTTGCTTGGTGGATTATCTTTGCCACTTGAGTCTTCTCAATGGACACTCAATTAAAAAGCACATAAAAAAAAAGTACTTAAAATGGATAAACAAATAAAATAATATAATTATTTAAGCGTAATCTTGTCTTTGTTTCCTTAAAATATATAAATATTAATTACTATTAAAGCCTATGTATACATATTTTAATACGATTATTAAACAAAACAGCTCATGCGTATCCACAATGATTCGGTCAAAAAGATAATAAAAATGTCTCCTTCATCATCTAAACAATGGGCCGACGATTTTACATAAAAGTCAAAAAGAAAACTTTATTCTTTTTTTTTATTTTCCTTCTTTTGTTGCTAATTTATTTTTGTTGGTTTGTTTCATCTGCTTTCTAAAATCTAGTAAAAGATAAGGTCGACGACATACAGTATTTACAGTTATCTTTGTACTCGTAAAAAGTGTTTTATTTCTAGTACACATTGTACACCTAAAAGTTACTTTACAAGATTCCCCCCCCCCCGGGGCAATTAGAAACTGAATTTACATTGACTATAATTTAATAAAAACTTCCTGCACAATGTGAATCTGCATGAAAAAAAAAACATTAAAAGGTTAAATCTTTCAATAAAATTGGCATTAAACAAAAGAATCAATTCCTAACAAAATAAAATCATTTTCTTTAAAATACTAGATTATGTGCACATCATTGTCTTAAAAAAAAACACAAATACGGTAAACTTATCTTCCGAATCTATTATTACCTTAATAAAATCCAAGAAAATTATGTTCTTTATACGAAAAAATAGTAGTGGTACTGGTAACAACAAAATGGAAAACAAGTGTACCCACCAACTAAATTCCAAATTCTTGAAACATTTTTAGAACCCATTGTCTTCTTGTGTCTCAAAAACAGAGCATTTGTTCTCTGTCTTTTTTTTTTTTTTTTTTTTCTCTTCTTCCTCGTTTCACTTAAACTCTCATCTTTCTCAATTTACCAGTGCCTACCACCTTGAGAACTCCCGCCTTTTCTTGGAAAAAATCCACCTTTCTTTGGTTTAGGAATCTCATGAATGTCCATCACCTGTATAGTCCTTTGCTTTTTAGCTGTATTCAAAACATTAAAAAAACCGCGGTCAGAAAACAAGTAAAGATATCCGAAACTAAAAGCAGAAGGAGATTGATATAGTTATAAAAACCATTCTCGGCTTGTCTGTAGTTTTGTTGAAGCCTTTTCCGAGCTGAGTCAAAATCAATTTCTTTATGCTCTTTCTCTCTGCAATTCCCAAACCAAACTCATCACAATTGACATAACGTCAAGAGTCTTCTAACAAAAGGATCCGGTTAGATAATGTACCTGCATAGTTTGTTGAGAAGGAGAAGGACGAGAAGGTTTAGCTGGAGAAGGAGATTCTCCTAGGAGGAGCAGCAACAGGTCTTGGTTTCTCTCTGGCTCACTAATGTTACTGTTCCTACTCGAACCGAATACCCATCTATCGAAAAACCAGAAAAGGAGTAAGCTTTAAGGATTAAAAGTGAAGAACAATCCAATCTTTAGAATAACTTACTCTGAGGAACCGGTGAGTATCCGAAATCAGGAACCCGCCATAGAAGAACAAGACAACAGTTGAAGCTCAATGACTAACCAAGAAACCGAAAAGGGTTCGGATTTTTACCTGTTGGCGATTACCGTTATTGGTAGTTTTCTGCACCGGTGAGTCCTCATCGGCTACAATGAAGAGATTGATAAGAATGATGCTTGTTCTATGATAGATTCAGAGTTGTTCTTTTCTGTACCTATCAAACTCGGAGGCTCGAGATCACCAGGCTGGTTAAATTTGACCCATTCGTCTACTGTTTCCTTCCATTTTCTGCAGAGACAAAAGTAGAGATGAATTAGAAAATCAAGAGTGGTTCTTAATAGTTGAATCATGAACAGAGAAGTTTCTGAATTTGATCGTAACTTGACAAGTTGTTTAGCTAATCTCCGAACATTGTTCGATGGATGCTTCCGAACTCGATTCACATGCCTCCCAATATCAGTTTCCTAAAAGTTACCAAATTTCAAAAAACTATTAAAACAATTGAAGAATCAAAGAGTGTTCAATTCTATCGAATTTGATTCAAGTTATATTACTACCTGAAGAGCTTGGAATGTTATGTCCATATCTTCCAGATTCTGAAGCAACTCAACCAAAGCTTCTTCAGACTGAAAAAAAAAAAACACAAACAAAACAATCCTGTCTTTAAAACTAACAATCGAAAACAAAAGAAACAATTCTAGATTCAAGAGAAGAAACTTTAGAAAACCAGATCAGGATCTTCAAGTTTCTCTTTGATTTCAAGAATACTCTTCTGCTCATCATCAAACAAACCAGCAAACGGATCGAAATCTTCATCATCTTCACCATTAACAGATTTTCTCTAACTTCTTCTTCTGCTGTTGCTGCTTCTTCTTCTTCTTCTTCTTCTTCCTCCTCTGTCTCTTCACGAATCCTCCCATTAACCCTAGCAACCGCCGTCTCCGCAATGCTTCCGCCGCCGCCAAAATCGCAGTTTCTACACTTGTTAGCCATCGACGTTGCGTAGAGACGCTCGACGATGTTATCTCTTCGCCGCTTCAGTTCTTGACCGTAGTCAAGAGACGCAACGAGAATCGCCGTATCGATAAATGTCCAAACATCAACACCTGCGTTATCCATAATCGATCGGAAATCGTCCAAATCCATTTCCGCCGATAACGTAATTATCACCCTCCTCGAAATTTGGTTACTTTGAAAAGAATCAAAAACAGAGCAATCGAATTGGTAATTACATCACCAGATCTAAAAGAGAATTTTTTTGATGAATTCGATTCATCGGAGATTAAGATCGGAATAAACCAAACCAAAGTTTAGATTCTATTGTTTAAAGATAAACAATTAAAAAAAAACGAAAACGCAAGAATCGGATTGATTAAATCCAGATAAAAGGAAGAGCCTTTGGAGCTTTTTGATGAAGCTTTACTGTTACGAGAAGAAGAAAACAGAAACAGAGGTCTCACATAGATCGATAAGGAAATGGTAAAATAAACGAATAGGAAGATGAAAGGGAATATTCCAAATTTGAGGCTTTAGAATTTATTTGGGGGTTATTGCTTTTCTTTCATTCTTCTGCAAGTTTTTTTTTTTGGTCCGTTAAATATTCTTCAGACAAAACCAATTTACTTGTAAATGATTTTTAAGACAAAAATAAAAGGAGCAAACAGAAAAAGGGATTAGCTTTATTGAGGATGCTCTTGCCCTGGACAGAGCAAAGCAAAGCAAGTTGGTTTGTTGTGGTTGGGGAGATGAACAGGGAGAGGTGAGAGAGAGAGAGATGCGAGTGCTTTTTTCAATAATGGCGTTTACTTTTTTTAGTTCTTTTTAATTGGAAGAAACAACAACATGTTTACCCACTTTGGTTAATGGCCCTATCAGTTTTGAGCCCAATATAAGTGTACCCAGATATTAAATAATTTTTTTTAATTGAAGAGAAACGGAACTGAACAAAAATACACAACACATGTTTACACACTTTGCTGGATGGGCCTGTGAAATTTTGGTTTGAAAGTAAACTTGATCCAAAAAAATATCAAATCAGTATATTCCGTTTTACACAATCAACAGACTTACCTTAGGCTAGTCGATTCCGCTGAATTAGGTTAACATGCAAGAAAATCGGATTCCGTTTGGGTAAAAAAGTTCATATTTCTTGCGTTTTTAAATAAATTTTAGTTTGGGCTTAGATTAATGTTTTGATTTTGCTCAATTTGGTTTGTTTATCCACTCTAGACGTGGAATTTTTTAAAGGATAATTTTATAAAAATAAGTTAATTGCAAAATTTAATTTTTTATTTTATTAAAAGCAAATCCTAAACATCGCAAAAACATAATATTTTTGATGAGTACTGTAGTTAAGATTTATGGAATGATATAAAATAATAATTGGGGGAAAAAATTAGAAGGCAAGAGTAACAAAAGTTACAAAGAAAAAGGAAATAGTGGCAATAATTGAAGGAAATAAATGGAAAGAAAACCTTTTTTCCATTTTTTTTGGTGTGAGTGGCGGCAATTGGAAAATACTAAAGTACATAGGAAAAGGAATGTAAAAAAAAAAGGAAACAGAGTCGATCGATCGATCGATCTATTGTCTATAAATAACAAATTCTAGCGAGAGTATTAGTGTCAATCTCTCTGAATTCTTCTTCTTATTCTTCTTAATTAGAGCAATAGTGTTTTTTTTTTTTTGCGAACGTCTTGTGGTTTCTACTTTTTTTTTATCTTATTATAAGGTTTCTGTCGATATCGAATCCAGAGATTAACTATGACGTCTTTAAAAGCCCTGCTTGCCCCTCCAGCAAAACCAATCGCTATGACGTTTTATGATCATTCAAACGATCCCTGGTTCAAGAGCCGTTTCATGGAATCTGAGGCGAAAAATTCCTCTGTAGTCATTGTACCTGCTTACATGAAGCGGCAAGGTTTTCGTGCGGAGGAATTTGGAGATGGTGGTGCGTTCCTGAGATTCATGTTTCTCAGTACCCTCTTGACATGGGTAGGAATAGATCCAATAAGACTCCGCATGTTACTGTGGATTCTCGGGGAAACGTGGTCTTGGACGCGGTTGTGAGGCAGAGGAGAATTCTAAAAAGATTGTATATTCTCAACATAACGATGTTATTCCCAAGATTCTGAAAAACGAAGGAGACTTGGATGAGGATGATGAGGATCTAGAGAAGCAGATACATGAAACTACTGAAGAAACAAGAGCTGCCATTGAGAAGATTGTGAATGTGAAACTGAGGAATGTGCCAAAGAAGTCGAATGACTCAACAACGTACATTAAGTATAAGCCATCCAAGCAATCTGCAGATTTCAATTCCGGTGCTAAAGAGAGGATAGTAAGGATGGTGGAGATGGCTATAGATCCACTTGATCTACCAAAGTTCAAGCACAAGAGAGTTCCAAACGCTTCTGGTTCTCCTCCTGTTCCAGTCTTGCATTCGCCGCCGAGGCCTGTTACTGTCAAGGACCAAAAAGACTGGAACATTCCTCCTTGTATCTCCAATTGGAAAAACCAGAAAGGTTATACACTTCCCTCTCGACAAACGCCTTGCAGCTGATGGAAGAGGCCTAGAAGATAATAAGATCAATGATGACTTTGCCAAGTTAGCAGAGGCGCTCTATTTAGCTGAGCAGAAAGCTAGGGAGGTTGTTTCAATGCGCTCAAATGTGCACAAGGAGATGGTGATGAAGGAGAATGAAAGAAAGGAGCAGGAGTTGAACCAAGACAGAGGGAAAGGGAAGTGAGGGATACGATTCGAGGAGAGCGTCGTAGGGAGAGAAGATTGGAAGCCGTGGGTAATAATAAGAGCAAGATCATAAGGGACAGAGAGCGTGATATCAGTGAGAAGGTTGCGCTTGGAATGGCATCTATTGGAAGCAGAGGTGGTGAAGTCATGTATGTATTGGAATGGCATCTCAGTTTCAGTAACCAACTAACGAGTACAAATCTCAAAGGAAAAACAACAATGGGTTAAAACTATAAAGATCCTAAAGACCAAAGTCAACCTCTTCTCCAAACCCAAAATCCAGTTCTTGGTGTGCAAAACACTAAAAGAAGTTCACTACCTTTAGGAATTTTGATTCAATCACCGGAGAAATAAGAAATTAAAGAAAGGGATAGAGGAATTGGTAAAGAGAATCAGTAAAATAATCCTTTAATGGTCTATTGATTGATTACATATAGAATATAGAGGACAACTATCAATGTTATATTTTTTTTCTCATCTTTCTATCAACACAATATTGCTCTAATCTCTATCATATATTATCATAGTAAGCAGATGCTCTATTACAATAGTAATCAGATAGAAATGTCTACCCGTAGATGTAGAGAGTCATTGATGAAGTATGGGGAGTCCTCATCCATCAAAGTTGTCCATGGCATCGTGCAGCCGCAATCATCACCTTCCAACGTTATTGTAGATCCTCTGAATACTTCGGTGAAAGCCTCTGTTGGCTTCTGTCCTTAAGCTAAAACTGTATTCTATGTTCTGACTTAAGGTATGTGATGCCACTTTGGCTACAGTTTTAGATGGTCTAAAACCAAAAAGTGAGAATTATTTGAGTTTATTGACCAGAATCATGGACGTTGAAAACATTATATACGAACCTAAAATAAAACGTTGAAAACATTATATATGAGATCTCAATGGTATGATCATGTTTTTTCAAAGCTAAGAAGTGTTGTATTTACAATCCAGAGTACTTTTAATTAGAGAAGATACCATCATACCAATACGAGCTTTATATAGTAATATTGTGAGCGTACAACATATGCTCAATCATATACATATTTTTTACATATGATGAGAAAGTTTAAATTATTTCTAGAGACTTTACCATCAAACAACTCCGAAAAACTGAATTTTAATATTTATGCAACATGATATACTTTTGCAAAAGATGTCATTGCTTAGTTACACAATTAAAATCATCATAAAAGAAAAAAAGTTACCATAATTTTGAGGAAGACTAACCACATCGATCTATGGTCAATGTAGCATAGTTATGCTTTGATTCGCATGGTTCTTTTATGATTCGGCAATTCCATTTGAAAAAGCAGTAAACGCATGCAAATTAAATGAAATGTTTGAATAAAACATAAATTTAGTAGATATGACAAAATAATATAATATATCTTATAGTTAGTAACGAAAAATAATATAATATAACTTGTAGAAAAATGAGCTTTTGGTTGACAGTATGAGAGCTTATAAAAAGTTTTTGATTAAGAAATGTTAAGAAATATTTTATAAAGCAATCAACTTTAAAATATGCACATAAAACCTGTTAAGAAATTTTTTTTTAATAAATATATTGTTACTAGTATTAATCCCGTACTATATACGGAAATAAATTTTTTAATAAATATTTAAAGAAAATAAGATAATGTATTTAAAAGTTAATATATTCTTGTGGTGACAAAAAAAAATTTTAAAAGTTATTGAGTAATTAGATTAAAAATGATCAAATATACAAGATTCAAATTTAACATTTAAAATTTTAAAAGAGAACTTCATTTTAAGATGTTAATGGGCAAAAGAATCGGATTTGGGTGAATGTATTTACTGAAATACCCTAATCCTTTTTTGCTAAGACCCGCATAAAAATAGGCTACTGATGTGAGTAAAGCTAAAGCAACTATCGATTTATATCATTCGCTGGTGCCGCTAACTCCCTCGAGGTAATCGGATAATTTTCCACGTAAAAGGGCTCCTGACCAGTTAGAAACAAAAATAAATAAAAATAGGTTCCAATAAAGGGAACCCATGGACCATATTCTTCTCCAACTGGCTTGACTCACGCCTCGAATGAATTCAAGGACAAATTCAAAGAAATTTTGGCCGTTAGTTGGGATGGTTTGTGGATTATGGATCGCTAGAACTGCGGAACCTAAGAGCATGATTATAGGTGGGTAATATAGGGGTAATATAAGATTAAATCAATTAAATTAAATCAAAATTTATATTTACTCTCTCCAAAAGTTCTAAATATAGAACCTATCTTAGCGGGGATTGTAGATCTCTATTTCTATCTCTCTCATCCTTTCCCTTTTTTTATAAACCCCAATATCATTAATATTATAAATTCATATATTACCCCAAATATATTTACCACCTATAATCATGCTCTAATAAGTATGAATAATATTTTACTGATTTTGTTAAAAGGTCTTGTTAATAAGTCTTGTGAAAAACAAACCCAAGTCCATATCGATACGAAGGCCCATTAACAAAAAACTGTTCTTCTTCTTTCCTTTCTTTAATTTTAATTCCAGATTTTGTTTTTCTTAATCAACACTTAAATTGTCGCAGTGTTTCAAGTTTCATCAACTCTCTAAAATCGGGGAGACTCATAGTCCTTGTGTTATCGGTAAATTCATCTTCATTAGTATTTTTCTCCGTCAGCCACAATCCAGTTTGTTCTACGGCCTCAAAGGTTTCCTTTTACCAAAAACACAGGTAATCAATTTAAGATGGAAGCTGCTTCCTTCAGAATGGTAACTCTACGATCCTTCCCTTTTATTATTGTGCCTAATTTTGGGATTTTGACAACTCTCAAGGCTCTTTCTTTTGGTTCTTGTTGATTTCGATTAGATATACTTATGGTGCTTATAGTTAAATTGCTGCTTTTTATGCAATTTTGTGGTTCTTCTCAGGATGCATTTAGAGATGCTATATTGCAGCGAGCTCCAATTGAAAGCTTTGCACTCAAGACTGTTCAAGAGTTTGTACAACCACAGGTAACTGTTTGAATCAACTAACTAAATTTTCACCCTTTAGTGTATAATTACTGCTTCTGGTTGTTTTGCTCATTTTGTTGCCAAGTTTGGTGCACACTATTGTTATTCTCCTGTGGCAAACATTTATCTATATAATGTTTACTAATTTTGTGTGAGCGAAAGTCTTAAACGCTGTTGAAACTGTGAGTTTACTCGTCTTATTGTTTTTTTTTTAATTATATAAACCGGCAGAAACAAACAAAGTTGGCCCAAGATGAAAAACCAAATGCTTGGAAAAAACATGCTCCGGACATTGCTGCAGGAGCTAGTGGTCTGTTGTTTCTACCATCTTTATTTTCGTTGTATTTATGTGCTTGTTGAATCTAGTCACTTGATGATTTTTTTCTCTGTGGATTTCTCTTTGGGGGTTTAGGGCTTCTGCTGCACAATCAGGAGAGCAAATTATGCAGTATGGTCAGTTGATTGATGATGATGATGATGATGATGATGATAATATACATGGCCAGATTCCACATCTTCTAGGTTAGCAATTTATTTCATAGCGTTCTGTCTAGTCTGATTTGTATAGCTCGTTTAAATAGGTGCAAATGTGTTCTTGATTGTTACTGACTACTTTTGTCTAACAGGCTCTCACCATCTTTTTGTTCTTTTTTTCAATTGGTTTGTTAGATGTTGTGCTTTATCTTTGTGAGAAAGAGCATGGAAGGTGGCATGATATTCCAGCTGCTGGAGGATTTGACGGAAATGTCTACTATGAAAAAACTGTAAAGATGTTTTTGGTTATATTGAAAGCAAGCAAGATATATTGGGCAAGGTATGTCTTAGATGAAATCAAAATTTTCCTCTGTGTGTGAGTATCTTGTATTTTGACTTTGCTGTTGCAATTATTTGCAGCAAGAGCTATTTGCACGTGGAAAACTTGTTATGTTGAGGACTTGCAACCAACTTCTCCGGGCGACTCTCAAAGGTTCCAGATTCGCACCCTTTTCTAGTTTCTTTGTCAAACATTCATAGTCATAATCTACTTTTTCAGTTATAACACATCCACTCCTTCTCTTTGTTAATTTCTTTTATGTTTTCACAATCTGGCATACAGGCCAATGATGTGGTATTTTGTGGAAGAATTCTCATGTTTTTGGCTCACTTTTTTCCGTTATCCGAGCGCTCAGGTAAGAAAAGGTTTCTTGTAAAATATTGCATATACAATTCTTTGGTCTGTGAATGTTCATAAGTTGTGTAATCTTTTCTTTCTTGACTTATTCTTTCAGCCGTGAATATAAAAGGAGTTTTTAATACATCTAATGAGACCAAATATGAAAAAGATCCTCCAAAAGGCAAGTAAAACTCTTTTTTAGCGCTTTTTGGTCCTTATATCCATTAGAAAACTCTATAACGTGTTACCTATTTTGTCTATGTCATTGCTTCTCAGGCATTTCTGTAGATTTCAACTTCTATAAGACATTTTGGAGTTTACAGGTACGTATTAGTTAAAGGAACTTTGTTGGGAACTCTGTTGCGTCTTTATCATAAGGGTTGTCTCATAGCATCTCAGTTTTCCTTTTGTTAGTTAGTTTATTGAGATAGTGCTTCCTATATTGAGAAATTTGTTTCATTTCCAGGAGTCTTTCTGTAATCCCGCTTCTCTTACTTCTGCATCTACCAAGTGGCAGAAATTTTTATCCAGTTTGGCGGTATGTAGTCTGTGGTTTTTGGTTTCTGACCTGGTCTCATGCACATGTATATGAATAGACAAGTCATGCTGACGGTAATGAGAAATCATCTTAGACCTTGTTCCTTGAACTGCCTATGTAGGTTGTTTTAAACACCTTTGATGCGCAACCACTTAGCGAAGAAGAGGGAGAGGCTAATAGTTTAGAGGAAGAGGCAGCAACTTTTAATATTAAGTACCTAACAAGTAGTAAACTAATGGGTTTAGAGGTAAGTATGATGTGGATGCGCACACATACAAACAAACTTCTGAACTTTTCAGGTTACACACTTTTATCACCTTTGTTCACAGTTAAAGGACTCAAGTTTCCGATTTACATATTCTTCTTCAGTGCCTCATTCTGTTTGATTATCTGAGGGTAAATTTCTATCAACAATTGCAAGTTAAATTATTTGTGGTATTCTGGTATAACTGACTCATGTTTCTTGTTAGGCACCAGGAAGAACGACAAAGATCTGCCATCTGAAACCATGGTCAGTGTTTTTGCTTGTTCAATGAGCAAATGTCTTCTTACTTAGTTTCAAAGGTTGACAAACCTAGCTTATATCTGAATGTTCGGGTTTTATGCATAATCACTTAATAGTATTATTTTTCTTTTCGCCAAGAAGGAAGAACTTAAGTCATGTGAAGATCGCGTTAAGAAATTGCTTGAGATCACTCCACCTAAAGGGAAAGAATTCCTCCGGCGGTTGAGCATATACTGGAGCGTGAAAAGAATTGGGTATATGTGCTGCTTTCTCTTACCTGCTGCATGGTTTTTATGGCTTGAAGTTGAGGGGCTTTTGATGATTTTCTACAATACATTCAATAACAGGTCTGGTGGAAACGTGATGGATGCCCACCATTTGAAAAAGCAACCGATAGAAAAGAAATCACCCATTGCAGGGCAAAAGAAACGGTATGGGAAAAATTTGACCTTTCTATCTAACCGCTTCTTTCTCATGTAATCACATGTCTAAGTGGTGTCAGCCATAAATTTAGAATATGCTAGGTGCAAGAAACAGATAGATGTTTTCTTCCACTAGTCCATTGAAGTGGGAAGCAACTAACAAATCTAAAACTAAGAGTATTAAGCTCCAAATGGGTTATCTTTTGCATTTACAGGAGGCAAAGATGGAGATTGGGCAATAAAGAACTCTCCCAACTTTGGAGATGGGCAGATCAAAATCCGTATGTATTATTTTTCTTACATCCGTGTTTGTTGTTATCTCGATGCCACATGCTACTCCATTCTCAAGTTGATCTTCATATTATGTCTCTACAATAACTGTATCTGTGATGGCATCATGACAGAATGCTCTGACTGATTCTCAACGTGTCCTAACCCCTGACATTGCAGACTACTGGAAACCATTAGCCGAAGATGTGAGCTAACATATTGTTTTTTCTTTTCTTTTCACAAACAACATTTTTGAAAAATTGTTAAATGTCTTATTATTCCACCTGGTGTTTTTATTTATAATCTCAGATGGATCCATCAGCTGGCATAGAAGATGAGTACCATCATAAAAAACAACAGAGTATGTAACTTTCCTCTGGCTTGCAACTTTTTTTAAGATGCTTTATTAAATCAGTCTAACATTAATTGTTACTGTCTTGAAAGGTTTACTGCTGGAAAGGTCTTCGGTTTGCAGCTCGGCAAGATCTTGAAGGATTTTCTAGGGTAAAATGTGCTCCGATGTTGATTTCTCACTGCATGATATGATTGGTTTCTTAAACTTTTTCTTTGTTTTCTTACAGTTTACTGATCTGGGAATCGAAGGAGTTGTCCCTGTTGAACTATTGCCACCTGAGGTCCAGTCCAAATACCAGGCTAAACCAAATGAAAAAGCGAAACGAGCTAAGAAAGAAGAAACTAAAGGTGGACCTCAGGAAGGAGAGCCAAACCAGATTGGTGTTTCTAACAGTGAACCTGAAGCTGAAGGAGGAAGAGGAGAAGCAGAGGCGATGGAGAGTGATGCTATTGTAGACACTCCTACGCCTGAGGAACAACAAAGACTCGGTGGTTCTGATACAGACAATGGTCATGAGGCCGGTCAAATTGAAGACGGAGAGACAGACGAAGCTGGTTTGATGGAAGGCTGATCCTGAACATCGTCCTATGTCTGTCTCATGAATAAGCTTTCAGTTTGTCCACTCTTTCTTCAATGGCGAATCCTTTGGATATGAAGTTAGAAATGTATCAAATTATGGTAAGTGGGTTAGTGTTGTTTGCATCAAATCCTTTGGATGTGAAGTTTTAAAATATTTATCAAATTACAATAATTTTTCATAATTTTGATTTTCGATTGTTAATTTAGCTCGCTATGATGTGTATATCCAGCTGTTTACGTATGGAATTTAGGTTAGATCAAATTTTACCTCATTTATTAATTTGTGTTTGCTGTTGTGTGTAAAACAGAAATTAGACAGAAGATTAGAAGACTTTTAGTTTTTATTTTAGAATCATACAATTTAAGTTCTTTACGTAATTTCCTTTCTAAGTATAACACTAAACACATTAGCCGCCAATTAACACTGGATTCTGTCAAAATCTACTACTAATAGTTACTCACTTAAACAAGAAATCAATTACCAAAGAGACCTAAAGCTAAAAGCCTATAAAGTGTCACTGTTAGCCATCAAACCAAAACTTTATGAGAATATATAAATGAGTGGTTTTAAGTCACGTCACGATTTAAGTCCTAATAAACACCATCAATCTCCATATTATAAGGTTCATCATGCCAGTATTTAACATCATTTGCACAATCGGCTTATAGTATATCTATAATTCAATCATAATCCAACTGTTTATATTTTCCAATATTTAATCATAGTTCTCCATATCCGTTCAAAATATCACTACCGGTCTACCAACTTTTTTTCTTCTAAAATTCACATACACGAATTTATCATTAAAACGCATGTTTTCTAGAGTTTAGTAGGAGTAATTGTTTAGATACATACATATTTTTGTTTTAAAATTGACATTGTAATATTTCATCTAATATCAACCAAACATACATTAAAAAATCCATCAAATAGACGAGAATATGTCAGTGAATCGATTTAAACTGATTTGATCATATTACTACCCCAATAATAATAATAAAAAAAACATTTTTGTTTAGTTTTGTTAATGCAAATCAAATTACCTTATCAATTAACCCCAAACACTATTAAGTTGTTGCTGCAGTGTCATATAAGATCACAGTTGTCTTGAAGTCGATGCACTGTTGTGACAACAAAATTGTCGACTCAAATGGAAACAAAGAGTAACAGTGTTAGCACAGCGGTGCGAACTAAGACACCACAGGGTAATACGTGTTGTCGACGACAGGCCAAAACTTATTTTTACTTCGTTTGGATCATATAATATTGTTAAGTTAATAATCTGTTTGTATGTCTAATCTACTATTTAAACACTAATATATCAGTGATTGAAGAGAAGTAAAATAGATATCTGTTATTTTCCCCTTACAAAAATAGTTACTGTGCATGGACCAGGTGAGTAGGGTCATTTAGTTACTGTAGTAAAAAAGAAAAAAAGGAGTTTGTGCCTAAAAAACAACATGCTACTTTTCATTATTTTCCCGGAAGAAAATAAAATACATGTGGCACTGACAGTGTCTAATTTTCCATAAGAGCACGTTGCCCAAGGATTTGCATTCTAATCTACGGAATGTGACATTTACAGATTTGGCATATAACCTACTAATAAAGTTTTTTTATTCAATAAAGTAATACTAATAAAGTTCAGTCTCAATTTTAAAAAAAAAAGTTGGAACTTCATTTAAAGAAAAATTAAGTTGTCCTAATTAATATTGTTTTTTTCTACACTTAAAAATATAGATTGGAAAAAAAAAAAAAAAAAAAAAAAAAACTCACGCCTACATAGATTATTGATTGTCGGCAAATGTATACATATGGATGTATGGCATGTATATAAATATGAAGTGATATGATAGTGTCAATAATTGCACATTGTTTTCTCTCTCGTACATATATATTTTATGGTCAACAGAGAGCCGTGTCCAGAGGTTCCGAAAGGCCTAAAACGAGATTAGAAAATAAAGTTTTTTAATATAATATTTTTTTAAAAGAATTAGTGATTAAAAATTAGATCAACATTATTAGAAATAGAGTATAAGATGTTCAGTTAACAAAAAGTAAAAGATTAGAGCATTTTCACATTACGTTCATCATCAAAATTGAATAAACAATCAAACAAAAGCAAGTTGATCACTTTAATAAATAAATCAAATCTATAACTACTATTCTATTAAGGGATCAACAAAGTATGAAACAAACAGAGGAAATAAATTTTGAAAGAAAAACACAGAAGGAATATAACTTACCAGAAAAAAAGAAGATCAATGGTACGGAGGTTGATGAATGCCGGTAGAAGAAGTAAGTATAAATCTAATTGGGATTTTTGATTTTTCTTGCTTAATAATTGTATAACCTAAACCAAAGAAGATATTTATAAATTCACAAACCTTTAGTTTTCAATTTGGAAAAGTACTTTTTTTTGATTTGAAATTATTTACTTTTAGATTTGATTTTCTTTTTTGTTTTATTAATTTTAGTTTTTTTTGTAATTAAAAAAAATTCAGTTGGAGAATCTGACTCTTGAGATTTGAACCTGGGTTGGAAAAAATTTCAATCCTCCCTAAAACCACTCTCATACCTAGTGTTTTTACAAAATATTGGCCCTAAACTTTTTATAAACCTTGGGGCACAAGGCAAATACCTTTTTTCATATCTCTATAGGCACACCCCTGGGTCAACAGTACATTAAATTTATATATACAAAAGAGGAGAAAAGACAAATGGGAAATAATTGTGGGTGGAGCCAAATTTCATTTGTATATAGGCAAGAGTTCGTGAATAGAATTAGAAAATTTAAGACTGAAATCTGAATCAAGGCAAGGTTATGAAATAAAGAATGAAATTCCCTAAATGTTACTAATATTATATTTCAGGTAGCTGGAAATTACAGTTAAAAGTTAAAAGCAATGCTGTCAACATTCTCTATATCTTGACAGAGAATAAGCAAAACCAATGAAAACATTAGTTAATTGGTTATAAATTTATTTAAACCTCTAATATTTACCATCAGATGAAATTCAAATTGATATACTACTGAAAACATCCTTAGAGATGATTATAGATGATAATCATGATACAATCGAAAACTTTGGGCGAGGCATTTTCAAAAATTGTGGGGAGTAATTAGTAAAGTTAGTTATGTAACAGAAGACAATAACACTTTTATTTTTGTTTAAGAAGACAGAAGAACAAAAACACAGGGAAATAAATTTTAAGGGCAATCCAATGTTCATTAATATTTCCTTACTTCAAATTAAAATTAATTTATACAATCTCTGTTTTTAAAACCAAAATTATTTTTAATATATAAAAAAAAAACATGAATATAAAAGACAATTGGAGGAGGACAGAGAGCGCCAAACGACACAGTATTTACGGGTCCCAGACTTTATAATTTTACTTACTACACAAATAATTATTTCCTAAATCTCGCTATTTTATTTTATTGTATAACCTATGGTTTTTTATTTTCATCGTGTGGGTAGTTGAGTAACTTGGAAACTTGAATTAACCTCTATCTCTTCCGTCTCTCCGTATTTTCTCTCTCCGTCTTCTTCACTACGCCGTCTTCATCTTCTTCTTCTACTTCGACTTCGTCTACAAAATTAGTTGCAGCCTCCTTTCACTATCTCTCCATTTCTTTTTCTTATTTATTGTCTACTTGTGTGCGTCACATTTTGAGAATCATTAGAAAATCTAGCAAAGCTAATTTCACTCAATTTCTAAACTTTTTATCTTCATTGCTTCTATTTATACTGAGAATTGAGAAATCTAACTCAAATTCTTCTTCGGAGCTTCTTATTGCATGTTTTTTTTAATGGGAGTTGGATACGTGACTCAACCTCTCTGGACCGAGTTGGGCTGATTTAACTCGGGTCTCAGAACTCGGAAGCTACAATTCTTTCTGTTTAATCAGCTGTGTCGGAGAAATGAATACTGGTGGTCGGCTCATCGCAGGTTCTCACAATAGGAATGAGTTCGTGTTAATTAATGCAGACGAAAGTGCCAGAGTAAGATTTACCTTATTTGAAGCTTCCCCTTTTTTCTCGTTTTGATGTTTCAATTTCGTTGTTCCGTGTAAAGCTTTTGCCTTTTTTTTTCTTATTCTGGATCTGGGGTTTTACATTTACCAATTAGTGTTCATAATTCCATAATTCTTACCTACTTCTATCACAATGTACAGTGAAATCTTGTGTCGGTGGGATTTCAATTCTCAGTTCAATAAAATAAATTTGTTCAATTGAAGCTTTTGGCAATCCCCAAACGCTTAAAAAAACCTATTTTTATGAGCTAATTTATTGAGATCCATTCGATTTGATTTAGGACTCTCTTGGATCAGATCTTTATAACTCTGCTTCTTCTGCTTTAATACAGATAAGATCAGTGGAAGAACTAATGGGCAAACATGTCAAATCTGTGGAGATGAGATAGAGCTGAGTGTTGATGGAGAGTCTTTTGTGGCATGTAATGAATGTGCTTTCCTGTCTGTAGACCTTGCTATGAGTACGAGAGACGAGAAGGAAACCAATCTTGTCCTCAATGCAAAACGCGTTACAAGCGCATCAAGGGTGATTTTTATTAGTGTCAATTTGGTTCTAAGCGTTGGGTTGCTCTTATACTTAAGATGAATATGAGAAAGGTGTGTTTATTATAGTCTCACAGAAGTCTCTCTAATTGCTTTCAGGAAGTCCAAGGGGTTGAAGGAGATGAGGAAGATGATGGCATTGATGATCTTGATTTTGAGCTTGATTATAGGAGTGGCATTGGATCTGAAACTTTCTCTCGCCGCAACTCGGAGTTTGATTTGTCTTCTGCTCCACCTGGATCTCAGATTCCTTTGTTGACTTATGGAGAGGAGGTTGGTTCATATTTTTCTCAATCAACAGTACTATTTCATTGTATTGCCTCTTAAATTCCCTTTTTTCTTGGCTCATTTTGTTTGGTTGTTTTTGTAGGACGTTGAGATTTCTTCTGAAAGCCATGCTCTTATTGTTTCTCCATCACCTGCTCATTTCCATAGGTTTCAGCAACCACCTTTTGCTGACCCTGCCGGTAAGTTATGTTTTTGGATTTGAGGTAACGTTTTTTATTTCCTTTTATTGTTTCTTGTGGTTACTAAGGTACTGGTTTGTTCTGTCACAGCGCATCCAAGACCAATGGTACCTCAGAAAGACCTTTGCGGTTTATGGATATGGAAGTGTCGCATGGAAGGATCGAATGGAGGAATGGAAGAGAAAGCAGAACGAGAAATATCAGGTGGTTAAACATGACGGAGATTCTAGTCTTGGCGACAGCGATGATGCTGAAATTCCATGTAAGATAAACAAATCTTTCTGAAAAACACTGTTTCATTGCTTTGTTTTGGTATTTACGAGCTTTTTGTTTAGGATGGATGAGGGAAGGCAGCCTCTGTCTAGGAAAGTACCGATAAAGTCGAAAGCAAAATAAATCCTTACAGGATGCTTATCATTCTCCGCTTGTGATTCTCGGTTCTTTTTCCACTACCGTATTCTTCACCCCGCCAAAGATGCTTACGCCTTTGTGGCTAATATCCGTGATATGCTAAATATGGTTTGCGGTTTCATGGGTTCTTGATCAGTTCCCTAAATGGTATCCTATAGAAAGAGAAACATACTTGGACCGCTATCATTGAGGTATGAGAAAGAAGGAAAACCATCAGAACTAGCTGGTGTGGATGTATTTGAGAGTACAGTGGATCCGCTGAAAGAGCTCTCCACTTATTACCGCAAAACACTGTTCTGTCTATTCTTGCGGTTGATTATCCGTAGACAGGGTTGCTTGTTATGTGTCTGATGATGGTGCTGCTATGCTTACTTTTGAAGCACTTTCAGAAACAGCGGAATTCGCAGGAAATGGGTTCCTTTCTGTAAGAAATACTGTATCGGAGCCAAGAGCTCCTGAATGGTATTTCTGTCACAAGATGGATTATTTAAAGAATAAAGTTCATCCTGCATTTGTTAGGGAACGCCGAGCCATGAAGGTTTGTTCATTCTGATGCCTTTTATACATATTTTCCTGAGAAATTTTTGGGGCTTTTATTGATGAGAATATCTTTATTATTTCTGGTTACAGAGAGATTATGAAGAATTCAAGGTCAAGATCAATGCTTTAGTTGGTGACTGCACAGAAAGTTCCTGAAGAAGGTTGGACTATGCAAGATGGTACTCCTTGGCCCGGAATAATGTAAGTAGATCATCCTGGCATGATCCAGGTGAGATGCGCTGAGGCGCTTATTGTTTCGCTTTTGTTCTACATACTGTGTGTTATACTCCCCAAACTTACCAGTTTATTTTCTTGCTTTTTCGTGTGAAAAGGTCTTCCTTGGAAATAATGGTGTTCAAGCGATGTAGAAAAACAACGAGTTGCCCTCGGCTGGTTTATGTTTCTCGTGAGAAGAGACCCGGATTTGACCATCACAAGAAGGCTGGAGCCATGAACTCCTTGGTAAATAATTATACTTGAGTCTTAACATGTTTTCTTTGAACTGGTTTATAATAGTCTCTTGCTAACTTCCTGGCTCTTTCTTTTTCATGTTACCATAATTAATTCAAGATACGAGTCTCGGGAGTTCTATCAAATGCTCCTTATCTTCTGAATGTCGACAGATCACTACATCAATAATAGCAAAGCTCTTAGAGAAGCAATGTGTTTCATGATGGATCCTCAGTCGGGAAAGAAAATCTGTTATGTTCAATTCCCTCAAAGATTCGATGGGATTGATAAAAGCGATAGATACTCCAATCGCAATGTTGTATTCTTCGATGTAAGTACACCATTCTCTATCACTGCATCCTTTTAGATTTCTTGAGTTATACATCCGCCCTACTTAAAAAAAAACTTTTGATCTTGTAATTTTCAAAACAGATTAATATGAAAGGTTTGGATGGACTACAAGGGCCTATATACGTTGGAACCGGTGTGTTTTCAGGAGACAGGCACTTTATGGATTTGATGCGCCAAAAGAAGAAGGCTCGTCAGATGACTCTGCAATTGCTGGCCTAAATGGTGTTTGTTTTGTTGTGGTTTAAGAAAGAATCGTAAGACCAAGACAACTGATAAGAAAAAAGAAGAACAGGGAAGCCTCAAAGCAGATACACGCTTAGAAAATATCGAAGAGGGCACTAATGGTAAATAGAAGAATTCCACTTTATCATTTGGTTTCAACACATAGTTCTAGTTCATTGCTGAACAGTTTTTTTTTTTGTTTTGTTCTTCTCCTAAGGCACTAATAATGCGGTGAAATCACCAGAGGCGGCACAATTGAAGTTAGAGAAGAAGTTTGGACAGTCTCCCTGTCTTTGTTGGCCTGCCGGTATGGAGAATGGTGGGCTTGTTAGGAACGCGAGTCCAGCTTCTCTGCTTAGAGAAGCCATCCAAGTTATTAGTTGTGGATACGTAAGATAAAACCGAATGGGGAAAAGAGGTAATATAGAGCTCTTCAAAAACTTAGTAGCACTTTTATCTTTCAAGTTGCAATAAGATTTTTGATTTCTTTCATGGTGTTTGTGAAATTCATTCGAGATTGGGTGGATCTACGGTTCTGTCACTGAGGATATCCTTACGGGTTTCAAGATGCATTCTCATGGCTGGAGATCGGTTTACTGTACACCCAAGATACCTGCTTTTAAAGGATCAGCGCCTATCAATCTTTCTGACCGCCTTCATCAAGTTCTTCGGTGGCGCCGGGTCTGTTGAGATTTTCTTGAGCAGACATTGTCCTATTTGGTATGGTTACGTGAGGCGGATTGAAATGGCTTGAGAGATTGTCTTACATCAACTCTGTTGTTTATCCATGGACCTCTATTCCACTCCTCATTTACTGTTCCTCCCAGCTATCTGTCTTCTCACCGCAAATTCATCGTCCCTGAGGTAAAAACAAAAAAATCATCTTTAAGTTCTCCAAAGTATGAATCTGTATTCCATGTTTTATGTACATTCATCGTTTCTGAGGTGAAAATCATCTTTGAGTTCTCCAAAGTTTAAATCTTTATTTACATGTTTTATGAAAATTCATTTTTTCTGAGATTCAAGTAAGAGTAAGTAGTCCGTGTTTTGTGTAAATTCATTTTACCTGAGATTAAGTAAACGTACCACCTTTGAGCTATCTAAAGCATCAATCTTTATTCTATGTTAAAGGCTTCTTGTGTTTTTCTCTTCTGTTGCAGATTAGCAACTATGCAAGTATCCTCTTCATGGCCCTTTTCGCTTCGATTGCTGTAACGGGCATTCTCGAGATGCAATGGGGTAAAGTTGGGATCGATGATTGGTGGAGAAACGAACAGTTTTGGGTAATTGGAGGTGTTTCAGCTCATCTCTTTGTTTCTTCCAAGGTCTCTCAAGGTTTTAGCCGGAGTAGACACAAACTTCACGGTCACATCTAAAGCAGCTGATGACGGTGAATTCTCTGAGCTTTACATCTTCAAATGGACCTCACTCTTGATCCCTCCGACCACACTACTCATCATAAACGCTATTGGAGTCATTGTCGGAATCTCTGACGCGATCAGTAACGGATAATGCACTCTTGGGGCCCCTTTTTGGAAGATTGTTCTTTGCTCTCTGGGTCATCCTTCATCTTTATCCTTTCTTGAAAGGTCTACTTGGGAAACAAGATAGAATGCCTACTATCATTCTTGTCTGGTCGATCCTTCTCGCCTATCCTTACGCTTCTTTGGGTCCGAGTCAATCCGTTTGGATGGGAAGGGTCCTATCCTTGAGATCTGGCGGTTTGGACTGTCTTTGATTTGATGATACATCACGTTTTTTTCACAGAGGTAAGTAGAGAGGAAAGTGTCACACATTTGTTTGTTCACTGTGTTTACTATATATCATTGGGGAGAAAGACTATTAGATTGAACAAAAAGGATTTAGATATATATATATATATATTGTTATTTTGGAAGGTGTTGTATTATTGTAGATATAGAATGTGTTGTCTATTTGTCCTTGTTAATTTTGTTTTGAAACAGAAAAGAGAGATTTTATATTATTAAATTCTTTCATTAAAACATTTTGAGAATTGTTATGCATATTCCAGATGATATTGTTGGAGAAGAAGATGTTGTTTTGAAGGATCTTCTTAACTGAAAAATAAGGAGATTCAATCTCTATGAGCTTCTTATCTAAATTCTTTACTAATTATTGTCTTCTATTGAAAGAGACTTTGGAACACGAATCAGTCAAAACTCAACAAGACTGTTTGACTGTAAACATTTGGAACCAAACCAAGGATCATTAAGTTTATGTTTCTTCTATCTTCAGTTTATGTTGAAATTTTCTGATAACGTGATTCTTTACATGTGTAGAATCACTCTATATGAACGATGTCAAAAAGTCATTAAAAATATGCAAAATTTATTTTATGACTAATCCTCATTGCATAATCATTTTAAGTAACTAATTTAGTTAAACATCAATTAATGATATGCATTAACTGATTTAGTTAAACATCTCTAAATATTTTTCAAGTAAATGCATTTATTACGGCTTTGTGTTTACGTTTGCATTTTGTGTTTACTGAAATTTGGTCTGACCTGACCGATCTAATCGGATAGACTATAATATTATCGGTATTAAAGAACGACCAAGTAATAAAATATGTTTAAACAGAATAAACTACTATTTATTAGTTGGATAAAATATTGCTTAAAGAAAATGCGAGATGGCTTTACATTTCTTTTTAAACGGCCAAAATGAAAGATGGCTTAAATTTTATTTTTTCTTCTTTTTCTTTAATGGCTTTAAATTTCTATCCTATTTAAATTAGTTAAAAAACTGTATATAGTTGATAAAAAAAAACACTATATAGTTTTTTAAATTTGTGAAAAAGCGAGTCAGCGAGAAGACAGAGCATAAATCAGGCTTATCAGGTGAAAGATACGCGTTTTGTGACTATGACCAAGGAACTAAGTCAATACAGGTGGAGACCACTCGAAGGGTACTTTGGTTATTCTATAAGTTTCATTTTCCTTAATTAATTAAGAAGCATTCGTGTTTTAAATCCTTAGGATTTAGGTCAAAGTATCCTCCTATATTTTCTCATCATCCGACGGTGCAGATTGTACCTGACACATGTTATGTTTTTTTCTTGATTTTGCCCCCCAGTATATTGCCTGGATCATAGCAATACCCGAAAGTTTTATCCATGTTGCATTCTAACCCACTTGGCAAACTCAGAGGTTACTACTGATTATATTATTTGGGAAACAAACTATATAGTATATACATATTTTTTAATTCTAATATGAAATATCCAAATTCAGCTCTATAACATGAATAATAGCAGTTATATGATGGTTGAATATGCAATCTTAGTGATGAAGACCTGATGTTTTAAACAAATAAAACAGAGGGACGAGTTTCCAAAATACAGTTAAAAAGATGAGGGATAGAGAGAGATTTCGCAGCACCAACGTCGCAGTTTCTCATGGCCCTTCAAAACCCTCCTCAACATTTACGTAATCCTCCAAGAAATTTACTACAAATAATAATATAAACAAAAAAAACACTAAATTACCATTGTTGCAAGAGAAAATTTCTTCAGAAGGAAACTTCATATTTTATTTCAAGGTTTCATGATGGAGAAGATCCATTCAAAGAATGAGAGTAATAAACGGAGGAGACGAGAAGAGATGACAACCGAGGCAGAGATGGAAGTTGCTAAAATGCTGATGAATTTAAGCGACGAAGAGATTAATATCTATAACAGCAAGAAGCAGTAGAAGAAGACGATTGAGGAAATAGTCGGTAAAGATGATATTCATCAAGATCAAGGCACGAAAGAAATGGTGACCATGAGAGTAATGTCATTGAAGAAGAAGACGAAGAAGAAGAAGTATAGGACGATTGAGAGTATTTACATGGCGACGAGACCTCTCAGGGTAGTGATTAGATGATGAAACAACTCTCGTTATTTTTGCATTTTAAGGTTTTTTAATCTACGTTTAAGCATTTTGTAATTAGTTTGAAGCTTTATGTTTTCTTTCTTTTGAAAGAAAGAAATACATGAGTCTACCGACGATCTGAACGACTAGATTTGAGCGTAACAGACTTTGTCTTAATGGTAGTTTACATTATTTTACGAATATGATAATGTTAGAGCATTTATGAGGATCATATTAGAATCGATCAAGGGTGAGAATATGGTTCGACGGAGGAAAAAGACCAAATGATTGATTATAAGCGATGAGTCACGGCTTTCTCATTTCTACAAAAAAAAAGCCAAAAATAAATCTCCGGACGCGTCCAAGTCCTTTTCATGAAATATATACGCGTGATAGGTTTTGCCAAAATGGTGATTTGGCAGATCCTTTGAGTCGAGAAATTAGAAATGGCAAATGATAAATGTGTTTGCGATGAAGCTGCCTAGGCGAGTTCGGTTAAAGGTGATGTGATAAAAGAATGTGACTTGGTTACTGTTTGAAATGATAAAAATATGATATGATTGACGTGTGAATGTATGCTAGTTAGGGACACTTGCTAGATTAATCATAGATAACTAACTCTCTTGTGATTTTAGTCTCTATGAATCTAGTACTTGCACTTGTATAGACATTGCAGGTGAAAATGACTGAGATTAAGCTTAGAGACTTGTGTCTAGAACTTGGAGTGTTAGAAATTTGAACTCGGTATTATTTGGATTACTTGGTTCGATACTTTGGATTGTATAGCCTACAAGGCGAATTGTTGAACTCATTGGCTTTGATAGGACTTGGTTTTGCAAAGGATGTTTTGTATGAGTTTTAGAATGAAGTTTTCACTGATGGAGGTTGCAAGAAGTATCGTAATGGAAGATGGGATGTTATAGACTTATAGTGTCTTCCTGAAGATCCTCTTAGGCTTAAGTCTAGACTAGATATCACGAGACTAATCGATGAACCCTGGATCAAAGGTGAAGAGAGGGTACTTAACCGGACTAAGGAATAGTCTGCGGTCAACGCTCTTGTTTCGTGAGCACTTTGTCTTCTTCCACATTCAATTTTTTTTTGTAATATTAAAATGTAAACACAAGTGAAATAAAATAAAAAAGCAGACACTTAAAAAAAAAGTAACAATATTTCTTACAACCAAGGAGAACAAAAAGAAAACAAAGGAAAGGTCCCCATAAGGCTTTTTAATCTATATGATATATTTCAGACAAGAGACTGAATATGGATCGCAGTTCGGTTTAGGTTTATACCAGTCAGAACAAGCAAATCTACCAAAGACAAAAACCCAACATGCCTTCCATTCAGGGCTTGGCTTTGGCTTCATATTCATGCGGAGGCTGCAATCAAAGATATATTCATTCAGTAAACCTGGCAAACAGATGAACTAAGAAACAAAGGGAGAGAGAGAGAAGTGAATAATTTATATTACCATGAAAGTTGCAGATATCATCTTTTGTGCAAACCATCTCGATGTGCATCGCTCCTTGAGCTGTTGCTGCCGCCTGCACCGATTCAAACCGAGGATACACTCATCCCGCACTGTTCCTGCATTTTATCAGATTCAGACCAACATCAAATACATATAAACATCAAGAGGAGCCAGACAATGCAAAGACACATTGATTGAAATATCTTTACTTGTCTACATAAATATGGTGGACTTTCATACTTTCTGCATTCTTCCAAAGCAACATCCTCTTTGATATCAATTCCAAAGTCCGGTTCCTCGCCTTGCACCAAAATCACTTCAATGTTAATAAAACTTAGAAAAGAGCCAGCAGCCCTCCACTTACGTAAGAGCCAAAAAAAAAAAAAGAAAAAAACAAGAATCAACCTCAGTTGCAGGGATCGAACATGTTCTTCAGTAGAAGGTATTCACTTGGCTGACCAATAGGTTCAGTGACAAAAGAAGGTATTGCTGTTGTCGGAAGCATTGATGTTGGGAAACCAGGATTCATGCCTGGTTGATTAAGAGCTGCGCCATTGCTGGTACTCCAAGAAGACCCACAATGCCAGGACAATCCATTTGTTATAAAGATATATAGGTAAAATCAATAAAAAATGAGAACTAAATGAGCAAAAAGAGATGCATACATACCTCACAAGTATACCTGTACGATCCAGCTTCTGCATAAGCATAGCCCTAGAATGTGCATTTAAAGCCTGATAGAGAGAGAGAGAGAGTCGTTAAAGGACAAGCCTTAAAGAGAACAAAACAAAGAGTACAAGGAAAAGGTATTCTAGCTTACCAGTCCACTTCCATCATCATCATCAAAATCAGCAGATTTTTGGAGCATTATCTTGTGTACTAATATGATCAGAGACAGAGGAAACCTATAAAAGAAAATTTACCCAAATAAATTAACATTCAAGCATGCAAGTCCAAGAACTCATCATTTGTCCACAAGCAGTTTAA
>CM051383.1:16375873-16450873 GCA_028015245.1 Cardamine occulta
ACAATCCAGATACTCATAATAAAGATGCATAGCATGCCAAAGCAACCACTGGTTAAAACTATGAATCAACTAATTGAGAAAGAGGATACTCTCGAACTTGTCTAACAGCATCTGGATTCTTGTATCGGCTAAATCGTTTCACATATTGCAATGACTTCTCAAACACTCTGCAAGGAGAAAACAAAACTTTCTTTAACAAAATTTACTCCTAACAATTGAATCGGCATAACCTATTAGTCCAAGATACAAGGCTTCTCTTATTCCATGATTGGTAACTTACAGTGAATTAATCATTAAGAAGCACAAAGCTAAATACTTACTGAGAAACTTGATTCATAGGATCCTCGGAGACCTGCTGAAGCTGTTCATACTTATGCTCAAGGATCAACGAGACTTCACAGTTCATTAAGCACTTTGCCTTCAAAAACTCTGTTGGCACAAGAATCAAAACCCAGAATTTTTCAGTGCGAAATCTCCAAAACAAAATTAAAGAAAATCGTATAAGCCCTTAGATCAATTCGATTGGCCCTAATTTTGCGGTACAATAGCGGCGGATATGGAGAAGGGAATAGAGAGATACCATCTCCGATCTTGAGCTCAGCGGCGTTCTCTTCTTCTTCTCCGGACATGACGATTACGAATATCGAACCCTAGTTTTTTTTTTCTCCTCTTGTTTGTTTTTTTTCGTCTTAACAGAACTGGACGAGCAAGTCGAGAATTATATACTTATAGGGAGAAAAACATTTTGTTTTTCTTTTTCTAAGAGGAAACTCTAAAATTTAAAAAAAGGAAAAATAAATTTGGCAAAAGCAAAGGATATGATTTAATTTAAAAGTTTTTGTAACAAGTAACAACAACAACTATATCATGCAATTACAGGATTTCGACAAAACTCTTAATCCTACATTTCGACAACAATTAATTAATTAATTTCTGAAAATAAATGATATTCCTTCCGATTTCATAATATAAAGTGGTTTGACTTAAAACACGAGATTAACAAGTTACTTTTGTTTTAAATAATTTTTTTATTTAATATATAAATTAAAAAAGTTTAACCAATAAAAAAAAGTGCAGATTATTAATGATCCAGAAATATTTAATAAAATAAAAAATTACACAGAAATTTTAAAACACCTTATATGAAAGGGAGGGAATATGTTGTAATTATTTGTCGTCCTTGTCTTGTCTCTGATTTCCACAACGGCCTCATGGGTATAGGTCCACAAGGCTTACGTGTATAATCATCTCTTTGAACTCTTTTCTTCATAGGTTTCTCTGTTTCTTTCAAAGCAATCTCCTGACGACAAGGAAGAAAATTAAGCTGCTTCTTATTATTATTCCTCCTCTCTCTCTCAGCTTCTTCTTCTTCAGTAGCAACCGTTAGGTCCTTAAAAATCTCTATAAACTCTCCGACCAGATCTTTGTGTTCCCAGAGAATCGGGACGACTGTTTTCTTCAGCCAGGGTAATGTCATATTTCCTTCTCCGTACATCCCCAATCTGTAAAGAACCGGTTCGTAGATCTTTGGATTGATTTCTAAAACCTTGTTGAAGAACTTCGTAAGGGTTTCCTGAATTTCATTCTTTCTTAACTCTTCGATCTCTTCTTTCATTAGTTCTTTGAACAGTTGAGAAAGATCATCGTAGTCTTCAAACAGAACTAGAAGAGATCTAAGGAGTTTGTCTCCCTTTATTTTCTCTGATCTAAATTGTTTCATTAACTTGTTGTATTCTTTGAGATTGCATGGACGTAGTGTTCTTCCGATTTTCTTATTTAGATTCAAAAAGTACTGCTTACAATTGGCACCACTCTTATTCTCCTTCGTCATCGTCGTTAAGATTGAACAATGCTTTTTTTTTTCCCTTTTGATTTTGGTCGTGTGTATTTTTTGTATTTATAGGGAGAAAGTTTTTTAGTTTCAACACGTTTATTATAATCCTAGATTGTTTTGGTTTCCGACTTCTAATTTCATTAGGATTTCTCTCTTCAATAGACTAAATTCCAACGATGATTCAAATATTAGTACATGATCTAAGAACAAATAGTTGGTATGTCATCCACAATATGCAATTATGCTACTATCAACTTCTCAAATCATGTTTAGTTGGTAACTGTTGAACTGAATGAAAATATTTGATGTTGGCGGTTCAGTTATTGTGTTTTTTTTTTCACTCATTAATAATATCGGAAAATCTAAAATTAATATAGTAGGTTAAAATCTAATAAAAATTTGATTTATAAAACAAATGTTTTTACTACTGTTCATATTATTTTGAAAAAAATATGGGCATCTTTAATGACATATGAATAATTTGAAGGATGCGAAATCCCGTCCAACATAATTCAGCTAAGTCTATTTTGGCGGAGAAACGAATTGTACTCGACATATACAAGAAACACAAAAAAATGATCTAACTCGTTACCATTTGAAGCCATATACATATTGGCAATCAGAACCTACGGCTTTAAGACAGAACAGACCAGGAACATGACGACTGTAATCCTCAAGATTCTTCAAGTACGTTTGGAGTAAAACATCCTCGGGTTTTAAAGAAGAATCAGGTGTGATCTGCATTTCAGTTTCAGACGTTTATATCCATCCGCTTAGACCTGCCATTACCGTTGTTGGTTTCCTCTACACTAGAAAGAGAGAATCTCGGAATGGCGTAATTGTAACGGGCAGGTAGTTGCTGCGGATAGAGTCCAGGAGGCTGAGTGAGGTTGTGTGGCGGTAATGTGTTGTACTTATAAGGATCTCCTCCCTTTAGGCTATAAGATTCAAAAGAGATAGAGAAGAGAAATCCGAATACAAAAATGATAAAGTTGATGATCTTTAAGTATTTTAACCTTGCCCTTTTATAGAATTGATCTTCATCGCTTGTACCCTTGTCTAACCGCTGTGAAGGTGCTGGGGAAAGAGACCACGCTGAAGAAGGTGATGGTAGTTCGTCTGAGAAATATCTTCTTCTTATCAACTGGAAACGAAAAATGCATTAGGTTCAAGAGAAAGAGAGAGAGCTACAGTAAAACATGGGAAGGTGGACATAACACTAACCATACAGAAAAATTTGTTGAGAGCTTCTTTGTCATATCTAGATTCCTTGGCAGCCTGTGCATACTCTCAACAAAATTATATGACATACCATATTTAACACTGATTCAAGAACTAGTAATTTAGTTGTGGTTTACCATTATGAGACCACCATTGCTACGGAAACTCTCAGAGAGAGGAAGTTCATCACTATGGGGAAGCAGTAGCAGACCTTGCTTCTCAACCCCCATTGACGAGCTGTATCAACAAGATTGCCACTGCTTCCACTTGTTCCTTCCTTCGTAGCAATATCAGCTTTGTTTCCAATAACAATGTATGGGACGGGAAGACCACCAGGCCCACCAGAAGAAAGAGAAGCTGAAAACGTCCCAGTTACTGAAACTTCAGCTGCCCGTTTCTGTAAATTTGTTTTTGTTCTTCTTTGGGAAAGGTCATGGACAAAAATAACTCCTGCATAATTAAACAGTCTCATCTGGTAAGTGGGGAGAAACAGAGTTGAGACAGAATTGAGAAGACAGACCATTGATTTGTGAATAGAAGAGTGAGCGGCAATCATTGTATCGTTCATGACCTGATACATCCCAGAGTTTGACAAAGAAATCTCTGTCTGAGTCACCTTTAATGCTACTTGAAGAACTAGCAGGACTTGCGTAAGTTAAGTGCTGCATAGTTCCATAAACTAAGCTCAAGCTCTCTTTAACCATATGGAGATTATAAATAACAGCTTAAGTTACCTTAACACCATATGTACATCCAATTGTTTGAGATGGGCGAACAATAGAGGAGCCTTTGACAATGAGATGCACAAGAGATGATTTCCCCACACCTAATTTGATATCCAGAGATGAAATTTGCTCAATAGTGAAGAAGAAAAAAGGAAACAAAATTTTGACTATGAACAAGAGCAAGCACATGATGAGGTAGTAGACTTAAAAAAAAGACTTATTGACTTAAGATACTCCACTCGTATTAGGTTCCACAACTATATCACAACCATTATCATATATAATTCATTACACATAGACAACTGCATCATCATCAATGGAAACGAGAATTTTGTTAGTACCTGAATCACCAACCACCAATACTCGAATTTGGCCGCATAATGGCGCGAAGTTATGTTCTTTACTATCCCTTTCACATTCCCTCCAAAACCTCATTTTGCTCACACCGGCAACATCAAACTAGGTGAATTAGAAAATCCAGCGGCACTGCAAAAAATCAAGTCCCATAGTCGCGTCTTCAACGATATTATCATTTTCAAACTCCGCTTGTTCTAATCCATCACCTTCCACATTGCAAAACAGAGTCTCGGGTGCAGATCCTTCACTTTTCTCTATAGGAAAAATCGAAACTACATTGAAGTTTACACAATTGATTGAGGTAAGCAGAGAATCTACGGGCTAACTCATGAAGATCAAAATCAGAATTCCAAGAGTATAATAAGAATTTCACCTAAATAATCTTCAAGTATGATTCTCCTTCTTCCTCCTTAACATTCTTCTTCTCCATGAATCTGGATAACAATTTCTAAAAAATCTTCCAGTAATCAAATGTTAACCAGAGAATCTCGAGAGTGATGTCTGGATAGAGATCAAAGGATCAAGAATCTTCTAGTTGCTACGAATCATCGACGATTTGCTGAGATTTGAGCGGAAGAACGAACTATACAAGTTTCTATTCTTTCCTTTACTTCAGTTGTTCAATCAATGGGATCGGTTCGGTACTTCACTGAACCAAAACCAAATCAAATAACCAAACCGGATTACAAGATACCACGATATGAGCTCAAAACAGTTAGTTAATGGCGGCCCATTAGTGGCCCATTTAGTAGAAAAGATCATTCCGCCGAAGAATCTGAGATTTCTTGTTCAAGGGGTTGGGAACTCTGCGATTTCTCTGTGCTCGGCTACTCCTCTCTCTCTCTCTCTATCGCCTCTTCTTTCTCTAGAGTCTAAAGCTTCGTCATTCCGTCACCGGAATTTCAACTTCTCGTGCGTTGAGCTAATTCCCGGTGCTTTTTCACGATGGTGAGTTCACGAGAATTCAGATCTGGTATTAGTTTCTGCTCGTTTCGAAATTTTGCTTCTCATTCCGTCGTAGTGTGGATTTCAGGGAGACAGTGGGAAACTTGAGGCGTCGGTAGATCGGCTTCTGAATGAAGAGAAGCAGATGAGACTCGCGGAGAATGTCGCCGGTACAAGGAAAGCCGCCACTGAGATTCTTCAGCTTTGTTTTGAAGCTAAGGAATGGAAACTTCTGAATGAGCAGATTCTCAATCTGTCTAAGAAACGTGGTCAGCTTAAACAGGTACTTCGATGAACAGATTCTCATTTGTTTGGATCCTATCTAAGCTCTTAGGAAACATGGATTTTCGGTTTGGGTTTTACTGTTCGTTTGATAGTTTGAAGGGATTGCTTAAGTTGGAACTTTGTTTGAATTTTATTGTAATTTCTTTTACATATGACTTTTGAGTTGCATAGGTCTAGTGTTTGGTAATCTTAATCTTGGAAAGAGATAAAGACATAGAACAAATTTCAGGAGAATTCGCCTTTGTGTTGATACAAACTTATTTTATTGGTGTTTGTCTTGTAGATTCACTGTTGCCTTAAATATTAAATGCTAAATTGGGCCATTGCAGAAAGTGATGGTTGAATATAGTTCAGTTTATATTACTGTATCTTAGATTTATTTTCAGTGTTTCGTTGGTTTTACTTTTGCTTTGCGAGTTTTCTTGATACATAATTAGCTAAACTTTTTCATGTACAGAGTTAAAGTAAACAATACAAAGTGAAAAGTCAGCATCAGTGATTTTTGTGAATTTCTTCATTTGCAGGCTGTGCAATCCATGGTGCAGCAAGCGATGCAGTATATTGATCAGACACCAGACATTGAAACTCGGATAGAGCTTATTAAGACACTGAACAATGTATCTGCTGGAAAGGTGGGAAACTAAAAAACTGATAGTGTATTGTTTATCATGTCTTTATCATCTGTGTAACTGTTCGCCATTGAATTTTTCATTTATAGATATATGTTGAGATTGAGAGGGCACGTCTGACCAAGAAACTTGCCAAGATTAAGGAAGACCAGGGTCAGATAGCAGAAGCTGCAGATCTTATGCAAGAAGTTGCCGTAAGTTTTTGTGCTTTTGGCTGCTAAATCTCATATAAATCTTCTTTCCTAGTTGAGTCCTGCAATGTTGTAATGAATACAGGTGGAGACATTTGGCGCCATGGCAAAAACTGAGAAAATCGCATTTATCCTTGAGCAAGTAACGATTTGTGTTATTACCTTGCATTTATAATTTACTGGTATTTTCATTTGAGGTGCTAACTACTTTTGGGGTTATCCTTTAAAGGTCCGCTTATGCTTGGATCGCCAAGATTATGTCCGTGCACAAATCTTATCTAGGAAGATCAATCCCAGAGTTTTTGATGCAGATTCAAAAAAAGATAAGAAGAAACCTAAAGAAGGTGAGAACATGGTAGAGGAGGCTCCTGCTGATATACCAACTTTGTTGGAGCTTAAGCGAATCTACTATGAGCTAATGATTCGGTAAGGCATTCTTGTGCTTCTCTTACACATTGTTCTTGATTGGCATTTCCACCAGCTGTGTTGACATATTAAATTTGTATCTTTTGAATTCTTTCAATCTGTGGGACTTTTTGCTTGCAATGATTTTTTCTGAGCTGCGTAGTACAAATTGTTCCTGTTGGACAGTATCAAAATTTGGATGAATCTCCTGTTCTGTCCGAAATTTTCAATTTTTTATGGCCAACAATTTATGACGTGAATTGCATTCTGAGTTTTTTTTATTAACAACCATAAAATGATTCAACCATGTAGGTACTATACTCACAACAATGAGTACCTAGAAATCTGCCGTAGCTACAAGGCGATATATGATATCCCTTCTGTGAAAGAAACCCCGGAGCAGTGGATTCCAGTAAGGCTCATACCATTGATGGGTTAGTTAGTCTACATCCTGTAGGGTTAGTTTAGTAACTTTTCTTTGATCTTCAAATGTTAGGTCCTGAGGAAGATCTGCTGGTTCTTGGTCTTGGCACCTCATGACCCAATGCAATCAAGCTTGCTCAATGCAACTTTAGAAGACAAGAATTTATCAGAAATTCCTGATTTCAAGTATTTTTTCCTTTTTTCTCCATAAATTTGTTTTTTTTCATTACCAAATCCTCTGTTCTCTAATGGGCTCTGAGTCTTTTTGTTATATATTATTCGTTGCAGGATGCTTCTAAAACAGGTAGTGACAATGGAGGTTATTCAATGGACATCTCTGTGGAACAAATACAAGGATGAGTTTGAGAAAGAGAAAAGCATGGTTGGAGGTTCTTTGGGTGACAAAGCTGGTGAAGATCTGAAACTGAGAATCATCGAACATGTAAGTCTCTCAATATTTATCTTAATACTTGTTTACATCTATTGATAATGTTATTAATATTTGAAATTGTGCAGAATATTCTCGTTGTGTCAAAGTATTACTCAAGGATAACCTTAAAGAGACTTGCAGAGCTTTTATGCCTGAGCATTGAGGTATATATATATATATCTAATATCTAATTCTCGCTTGTTATATATCAAACATGCTTTCTACTTGTTAAGCTCTTAATACAAATGCGTATTGTTGGAAATTGCGATTTCAGGAGGCAGAGAAGCATCTGTCGGAGATGGTAGTGTCAAAAGCACTGATTGCAAAAATAGACAGACCATCAGGGATAGTGTGCTTCCAGGTGGCAAAGGACAGCAACGAGATTCTAAATTCGTGGGCAGGGAATTTGGAGAAGCTTTTAGATCTTGTTGAAAAGAGTTGCCACCAAATTCACAAGGAAACCATGGTTCACAAAGCCGCTCTCAGACCTTGAAAACATGTGCTTGATCTTCATGAGCATCTTCGTTGAGTTATTAGCATCTTTGTGTGGGAAGAAAACTCGTAATAGTGTTTCCTTTTTTAAAAAGTAGTATGGTTTTGTACACTAATGGAGCTTTTGCCACCTATTGGATTTTTCAAGTATTGTTGGTGGATTATTTATTTTGGATTAAATTCTTAGAAAACACACATGAATTAAATTTCAAATCCTACGATGAGCTCATAGAAAAGATTAATCTCGTGTGTCCTCAAGCCTTGCGTAAATATCCTTCAGGAGATCCATTCCTAGCGCTGACAGAAAGTCAGACGGTAAAATAACTTCGAAGATTTGAGTAAATGTATGATGTCACATGTATAATCCATACTCTTAAAAAACGTAAAATGTATTAACTATTTTAATGATTAAATTAATAGAGGAGACAGCTCTGCCAGTTCATCTCTCGTAAATAGTCCACGTTCTGGCGTCTTTGGATTCACCAACACCGTGACAGCTCCCTCAGATCTCTCCTCGATATCTCTCTAATTTCCCATGGCTCTCTAAATCTCACTTTTACGATCTGCTGAAAAATATGGACGGCGCTGATGGAACCGTTCGCGTCAGGCCCGGTCGCGGATTCGAATCGGAGCCGGATGTGGCGGTTTCGTCGCCGGTGACGCGTCAGAAGGCTGCTGCTGCCAAGCAGTTCATTGAGAATCATTATAAGAACTACTTGCAAGGTTTGCACGAACGAATGGAGAGGTTCGTATTGATTTGATTGTTTCGTTTGGAGAGATGATGACTTGTGTTTGACTTGAGGATTTTTATTGAATTGAGATTTGATTTTTTTTTTTTAATTAATTTCGAAATTGAAATTACAGACGCCGAGAATTTCAACGGGAAGTGCAAGAAGCTCAGTTACCGGCAGAGGAACAAGAAAAGATGATGAGGAATCTAGCACGTCGAGAAACTGAGTACATGAGACTTCAGAGACGTAAAATTGGGATTGATGACTTCGAGCTGTTGACTGTTATTGGCAAAGGTGCCTTTGGTGAGGTAACATCATATTACTTTCTCAAATCCGAGCTTGTTATTACAGAGATTTATGCGTTTCTCTAGAAATTGACTATTAAGTAATCACTCTCCAGGTTAGATTATGCCGTTTGAGATCTACATCTGAGGTTTATGCCATGAAGAAATTGAAAAAAACTGAGATGCTTAGCCGTGGTCAGGTACTTCCCTTTCCCTCTATTTTTATCATCAATAGATTCTGTCATTGTATTGTAAGATGTTTGAGAGTAGTAGTAAGCATGACATGAGCTGAGAAAAATTTCCTACCTTTTCATATCACTGCACTGGCTTCATTAGGTGCTTAAGGTTTTTTGCAGAAACAAATGATTAATCGGATCAGTAACTGTTTTTTATATATCTAGGTTGAGCATGTCAGGTCCGAGAGGAACTTACTTGCAGAGGTTGACAGCCGTTACATTGTAAAGCTTTTTTACTCATTTCAAGACTCTGAATGTTTGTATCTTATCATGGAGTATTTACCTGGGGGTGACATAATGACTTTACTCATGAGGGAAGACATTCTTTCTGAAGATGTTGCCCGCTTTTATATTGCCGAGAGCATTCTTGCTATCCATTCTATCCATCAACACAACTATGTTCACAGGTATCACTTTTTTTTTTTACGCCTAGTGATTATAAAAAAAAAGTCCATGTGTAATTCTCTGGTTCTTGATTCGAGTTTGTTTCTTCTTGCCTGTAGGGACATCAAACCTGATAATTTGATACTAGACAAAAGTGGGCATTTGAAGCTTTCAGATTTTGGCTTATGTAAGCCACTAGATGATAAGTATTCTTCACTGCTATTGGAAGACGAAGAAATGCTTTCTGAGGATTCAGGGAGCCAGTCAGGAAAAGCTGACGCTGACAAAGCACCCTGGCAAATGCCCAAAGAGCAGTTACTGCAGTGGAAGCGTAATCGCCGTGCATTGGTATCTATGCTTGTTCTCTAATTGAATTACATGGGTTACTCGTTTTTGCTAGACTATAAAGATCAATTGCAATATAGCTTGGGTGATCAAATATTATTTCATTATTATAGGCTTTTTCAACCGTTGGAACTCTTGATTACATGGCTCCAGAAGTTCTGCTAAAGAAAGGATATGGAATGGAATGTGATTGGTGGTCTCTCGGTGCAATTTTGTATGAGATGTTAGTTGGGTACCCCCCATTCTGTTCTGATGACCCCCGTATAACATGCCGCAAGGTCAGTGTATATAGCTAGTTAGTCATGCATATTTTTTTTATCTCTAATAGAAATATTCATGCATGCTTAAAGACTTGTGCTTCTCATCTCAGATAATTAATTGGAGAGTATGCTTAAAATTCCCTGAAGAACCAAAAATATCAGATGAAGCCAGGGACTTGATTTGTCGCTTGCTATGTGATGTTGATTCAAGGTTGGGAACCAGAGGTGTTGAAGAGATAAGGGTGAGACTTCTGAAAAGTATATTTAAAGATACAGTTATTTATCCTCACTTTCATCCTTGACATGATTGTAATCTATTTTGGTCATGTTTCAGTCGCATCCGTGGTTCAAAGGCACCGAATGGGACAGACTCTATGACATGGAGGCAGCTTATAGACCCATTGTCGATGGAGAATTAGACACACAAAATTTTGAGAAGTTCCCTGAAGTAAGTTAGATAAAATCTCAAAAAGCTAGTCATGACATAATTTATGGCATTAGGAAGTTGTTGAACCCAAAACTTGTTTTAAAACTGCTAAAAACTTAAGTAAGCAAGCCCCTTGGATTTTCATTGCTAAAATGAGAAGTCAAAAAGTCTAATATCCTCATCAAGTTTCTTGATATCTGATAGGTTGAAGGATCACCATCCGAAGCACCACAAGTTGGTCCTTGGAGAAAGGTAACGCATTCCACTTGATTCCTGTAATATAATCTGTGTGACTAATTGAGATTTGTCCTAAATGTCTGAGGACATGATATAGCAGATTTTGTTTTGTTATGGTTGAGATTGTCAATGTAGAAGAAAACTGTTAACGAGTTTGGATAGTTCGGAAACAATTTGGTGCTAACTTTTGGATTGGTTGAGCAGATGTTAACGTCCAAGGACAACAACTTCATAGGATTTACCTTTAAGAAGTCAGACATTACAAGATCAATGGAAAGTTCAGGTGGTCTTCATATCTCTTTTCTCTACTGCTCATAAGTCATAACTTGCTCTTAAGCTAAATTTTCTTCTAGCGAAAAGGTTTTATAGGTGCTACTATAGATCTAAGTTTTAGCTGACATTGGAACGTAGGTGCGGACATGAAACCAAATGGATCAGGGGAAGCACCGTCGTTGATAACATTGTTAGGTACGTAACTAAATTGTAAACCTCCAGAGTCCATTTCGCAAAACTGTTTTTGGCTGTAGAGGAGAGATTGACATGTGAATGTATTATATTACTCAGGTCGGATGAATATGGAAGAATCTGAAGGTGGAGACTTAAGCCACAAGACATAGAGAAATACAAATATTATTGATTTTTTCTGTTTGCTGTTGTTTTGATCATTTGGCAGAGGCGATGGTAGTTTTTAAACCACATCCACTTATGATGGTTTATAAGACTTCTATTTGCTTTTCTTTTAAATTTGTATTTTTGTAACATATTTGTTTGTCTTTTTAATCTATAAGAGAAACTGTAAAGCATGGAAGAATAATTTCTGGAACATTTTACCCACAAGTTATCAAATACATCAAACTCGCTTTTCTGCCATCTCCCAAATACGGGTTTTAAATCATTTTCGCATTTTGTACCAGACATGATTATATGATGATTTGTCATCATTAATTAGCAACTAGGATGTAATAGTTTAGTCAGTGGTACGTTGTTGATTAAAACAAATTAATAATTAGGAGAAAATAAAACAATTTAGGGCAGCCAAACAAAATAAAACCACTGAGGACGTTTAAAAAATATGTAGAGAGATGGGCCTTTAGTGGTACTACTACGACTATTTGGGCCCATCATTACCATTGCTGATTTGTGCTTAGAATTGCCGTCTATAACCTCGCTATTGTTTGGAATTTACGAATTATCACCATCTTCTAGATATCGATCGAACAGACACGACACGAGTTAATTCTATATACCTCATCAGCTCCTTCCAATTCGAAACCCTAACAAAAGCCCTAATTGACGAAATTGGCCGTATCATTGACGAGAATGGAGTTTGACGAATACGAGTACCTGGAGAAGACGGTTGAGGAAGGAGATGTGTCGAATAAGAAGAAGGAAGAGAGCGGGAACGAGAAGAGCGATAGGAGTTACAGAAAGAGAGAAGGAGAGAGATATGACGAAGAAGGCGGTGACGAAGAGCGAGGGAGCAGCCGTAGCAAGAAGTCTCGTGGAGACGGAGAAGTGAACGGTGTAGGGAAAAGGGATCGAGAGAAAGAGAGGCACAGAAGCAGCCGAGAAAAGGAGAGAGATCGGGATAAGGTTAGAGAAGGATCGAGAGATAAAGAGAGCGATCGAGAGAGAAGTAGCAAGGAGAGAGATAGGACCCGAGACAGAGAGAGAAGAGATAGGGAGAAGGAAAGAGAGAAGAGAGAAAGGGAGAGAAGGAGCAGCAGTAGATCTCGGAGGGAAGAGAGGGAGCGCGAATTATTGGAAAGAGGAAGCAGGTTTGTTTGATTCTTGTTCCTTGTTAAAGGAATGGTGATGCAAAGCTCCAATGAGCTACCTTTAATCGTTTACTGACTGAAAGTTTTTTTTAAATTGATTTCACGACTGCAGGAGACACAAGGACAAGAAAGATGAGCCTGAAGCAGATCCAGAGAGAGACCAAAGAACTGTTTTTGCATATCAGGTAAGTTGTTAAACGCTGGGATTGATAATGTGAGGTTGAGAGAAACCTACACTGTTAAATTCAATGATTACTTCATCCTCTTATCTGGTTTTCTTCTAATGAACAGATGCCTCTAAAAGCTACAGAGAGAGATGTTTATGAGTTCTTCTCCAAAGCTGGCAAGGTCTGTTATGTTGTTCCTTTCTAGTTTGTTAATTTTCTTCTAGGTATTATAGCATTACTCCATGACTCAATCTTTTCTCTTGGGTTCTGTTTCTTATTTGTTCGTTATAATTTCAGGTGAGGGACGTGCGATTGATCATGGACAGAAATTCAAGACGATCAAAAGGAGTCGGGTATGTTTTTTTTTTCTTTCGGTGTCTATTAAACTTAGTTTTGTGTATGTGCATTTGGTACGTAATATTCTGCATATTCAGTTTTCTATGCAATTTCAAGAACTCGATTCTGTATTCTTAGATGCACTAGCCATGCGATAATGATGAGGATGATGGCAATACCTTGCACACTTGTTTAATCAATTCTGCGTGGTCAAGGTAGATGTCAGAAAACCTGAATCCTATTTCAGTTGTTACTTTCCGTTGCAAGATCTATCAGGAAGGAGGGAATCCATTAGCCTATCTTATTCACATTCTTTGTTTGATACTTCCTCCTAGCCTCTGGTGCTTTACCAGTCCTCTGTTTTGGAATATTCACTGATGGAGGAGCTTGCTTCTATCGTCGTTGCTGTTTTAGATTTGATTATTGTTCCTTTATCATGATGGGCTAACATTTTCTATTACTCTAGGCCTCCTACCCATCAAAAGAGAATCAGCTTGAATCCCCGCTCTAAAGTTTTTTGTTTCCAACTTCTCTTTGCTACATGCTTTGTAAGTTTTTTTTTGATGTTTTCATGCTACATGTGCGTGAAGTCAAGTATATCTCTTTTTGTACTTGCAGGTATATTGAGTTTTATGATGTGATGTCAGTTCCAATGGCTATAGCTCTGGCTGGACAGTTATTTCTTGGACAACCTGTGATGGTTAAGCCCTCTGAAGCTGAAAAGAATTTGGCTCAATCTAATACCACTACGGGTGGTGTAGGTGGTACTGGCCCTGTAGATAGGAAACTGTATGTTGGAAATCTGCATTTCAACATGACAGAGTTGCAGCTAAGACAGGTGATATTTTTTGTCCGTTTTAGACATACCCTCTTCTTAAGAGTTTTATAAATCGATGTTTTGATGGCTTTCTTGAGATGCTTTATTACTTGGGGACACAGCGGCAAGTGTTTTTCCCAATATAGTTTATCTCACAGTTGTTTCCTTTTCTTTATCAGATTTTTGAGCCATTTGGTCCCGTTGAGCTTGTTCAGCTACCACTTGACCTTGAAACTGGGCAGTGCAAAGGTTTTGGATTTATCCAGGTTAGTAGAATACGTTTTTAAACTAGTTGGTGTTCTTTTTCATCGCTATTCCTCACTTAATGTTATTTTCCCTTCCACAGTTTGCCCAACTTGAACATTCAAAGGCAGCACAAATTGCCTTAAATGGAAAGCTAGAGATCGCTGGTAGGACAATCAAGGTGAGTTAAACTGCTTGTGGACAAATGATGAGTTCTTGGACTTGCACGTAACGAATGTTAATTTATTTGGGTAAATTTTCTTTTATAGGTTTCCTCTGTCTCTGATCATATTAGTACACAAGATAATGCTCCAAAATCTGCTGATTTTGATGATGATGATGGAGGTGGACTGGTAAGCTAGAGAACCTTTTCCTTGTACTCTTTGTTTTTGTTCTCTTTAAGGCTTGTCCTTTAACGACTCTCTCTCTCTCTCTATCAGGCTTTAAATGCACATTCTAGGGCTATGCTTATGCAGAAGCTGGATCGTACAGGTATCGCAACGAGGTATGTATGCATCTCTTTTGCTCATTTAGTTCTCATTTTTTATTGATTTTACCTATATATCTTTATAACAAATGGATTGTCCACAGCATTGTGGGTCCTCTTGGAGTACCAGCGCTTAATGGAGCAGCTCTTAATCAACCAGGCATGAATCCTGGTTTCCCAACATCAATGCTTCCGACAACAGCAATACCTTCTTTTGTCACTGAACCTATTGGTCAGCCAAGTGAATGCCTTCTACTGAAGAACATGTTCGATCCTGCAACTGAGGTTGATTCTTGTTTTTTTTCTTTTTTTTTTTTTGGCTCTTACGTAAGTGGAGGGCTGCTGGCTCTTTTCTAAGTTTTATTAACATTGAAGTGATTTTGGTGCAGACGGAACCGGACTTTGAAATTGATATCAAAGAGGATGTTGCGGAAGAATGCAGAAAGTATGGCGAAGTCCACCATATTTATGTAGACAAGAAGTAAGTATTTCAATCAATGTGTCTTTGCATTGTCTGGCTCCTCTTGATGTTTATATGTATTTGATGTTGGTCTGAATCTGATAAAATGCAGGAACAGTGCGGGATTAGTGTATCTGCGGTTTGAATCGGTGCAGGCGGCAGCAGCAGCTCAAAGAGCGATGCACATGAGATGGTTTGCACAAAAGATGATATCTGCAACTTTCATGGTAATATAAATTATTCACTTCTCTCTCTCTCCCTTTGTTTCTTAGTTCATCTGTTTGCCAGGTTTACTGAATGAATATATCTTTGATTGCAGCCTCCGCATGAATATGAAGCCAAAGCCAAGCCCTGAATGGAAGGCATGTTGGGTTTTTGTCTTTGGTAGATTTGCTTGTTCTGACTGGTATAAACCTAAACCGAACTGCGATCCATATTCAGTCTCTTGTCTGAAATATATCATATAGATTAAAAGCCTTATGGGGGACCTTTCCTTTGTTTTCTTTTTGTTCTCCTTGGTTGTAAGAAATATTGTTACTTTTTTTTTAAGTGTCTGCTTTTTTATTTTATTTCACTTGTGTTTACATTTTAATATTACAAAAAAAAATTGAATGTGGAAGAAGACAAAGTGCTCACGAAACAAGAGCGTTGACCGCAGACTATTCCTTAGTCCGGTTAAGTACCCTCTCTTCACCTTTGATCCAGGGTTCATCGATTAGTCTCGTGATATCTAGTCTAGACTTAAGCCTAAGAGAATCTTCAGGAAGACACTATAAGTCTATAACATCCCATCTTCCATTACGATACTTCTTGCAACCTCCATCAGTGAAAACTTCATTCTAAAACTCATGCAAAACATCCTTTGCAAAACCAAGTCTATCAAAGCCAATGAGTTCAACAATTCGCCTTGTAGGCTATACAATCCAAAGTATCGAACCAAGTAATCAAATAATACCGAGTTCAAATTTCTAACACTCCAAGTTCTAGACACAAGTCTCTAAGCTTAATCTCAGTCATTTTCACCTGCAATGTCTATACAAGTGCAAGTACTAGATTCATAGAACTAAAATCACAAGAGAGTTAGTTATCTATGATTAATCTAGCAAGTGTCCCTAACTAGCATACATTCACACGTCAATCATATCATATTTTTATCATTTCAAACAGTAACCAAGTCACATTCTTTTATCACATCACCTTTAACCGAACTCGCCTAGGCAGCTTCATCGCAAACACATTTATCATTTGCCATTTCTAATTTCTCGACTCAAAGGATCTGCCAAATCACCATTTTGGCAAAACCTATCACGCGTATATATTTCATGAAAAGGACTTGGACGCGTCCGGAGATTTATTTTTGGCTTTTTTTTTTGTAGAAATGAGAAAGCCGTGACTCATCGATTATAATCAATCATTTGGTCTTTTTCCTCCGTCGAACCATATTCTCACCCTTGATCGATTCTAATATGATCTTCATAAATTCTCTAACATTATCAAATTCGTAAAATAATGTAAACTACCATTAAGACAAAGTCTGTTACGCTCAAATCTAGTCGTTCAGATCGTCGGTAGACTCATGTATTTCTTTCTTTCAAAAGAAAAGAGAAAACATAAAGCTTCAAACTAATTACAAAATGCTTAAACGTAGATTAAAAAACCTTAAAATGCAAAAATAACGAGAGTTGTTTCATCATCTAATCACTACCCTGAGAGGTCTCGTCGCCATGTAAATACTCTCAATCGTCCTATACTTCTTCTTCTTCGTCTTCTTCTTCAATGACATTACTCTCATGATCACCATTTCTTTCGTGCATTGATCTTGATGAATATCATCTTTACCGAATATTTCCTCAATCGTCTTCTTCTTCTTCTTCTTGATGTTATAGATATTAATCTCTTCGTCGCTTAAATTCATTAGCATTTTAGCAACTTCCATCTCTGCCTCGGTTGTCATCTCTTCTCGTCTCCTCCGTTTATTACTCTCATTCTTTGAATGGATCTTCTCCATCATGAAACCTTGAAATAAAATATGAAGTTTCCTTCTGAAGAAATTTTCTCTTGCAACAATGGTAATTTAGTGTTTTTTTTTTGTTTATATTATTATTTGTAGTAAATTTCTTGGAGGATTACGTAAATGTTGAGGAGGGTTTTTGAAGGGCCATGAGAAACTGCGACGTTGGTGCTGCGAAATCTCTCTCTATCCCTCATCTTTTTAACTGTATTTTGGAAACTCGTCCCTCTGTTTTTATTTGTTTAAAACATCAGGTCTTCATCACTAAAATTGCATATTCAACCATCATATAACTGCTATTATTCATGTTATAGAACTGAATTTGGATATTTCATATTAGAATTAAAAATATGTATATACTATATAGTTTGTTTCCCAAATAATATAATCAGTAGTAACCTCTGAGTTTGCCAAGTGGGTTAGAATGCAACATGGATAAAACTTTCGGGTATTGCTATGATCCAGGCAATATACTGGGGGCAAAATCAAGAAAAACATAACATGTGTCAGGTACAATCTGCACCGTCGGATGATGAGAAAATATAGGAGGATACTTTGACCTAAATCCTAAGGATTTAAAACACGAATGCTTCTTAATTAATTAAGGAAAATGAAACTTATAGAATAACCAAAGTACCCTTCGAGTGGTCTCCACCTGTATTGACTTAGTTCCTTGGTCATAGTCACAAAACGCGTATCTTTCACCTGATAAGCCTGATTTATGCTCTGTCTTCTCGCTGACTCGCTTTTTCACAAATTTAAAAAACTATATATTGTTTTTTTTTATCAACTATATACAGTTTTTTTAACTAATTTAAATAGGATAGAGAAATTTAAAGCCATTAAAGAAAAAGAGAAGAAAAAATAAAATTTAAGCCATCTTTCATTTTGGCCGTTTAAAAGAAATGTAAAGCCATCTCGCATTTTCTTTAAGAAATATTTTATCCAACTAATAAATAGTAGTTTATTCTGTTTAAACATATTTTATTACTTGGTCGTTCTTTAATACCGATAATATTATAGTCTATCCGATTAGATCGGTCAGGTCAGACCAAATTTCAGTAAACACAAAATGCAAACGTAAACACAAAGCCGTAATAAATGCATTTACTTGAAAAATATTTAGAGATGTTTAACTAAATCAGTTAATGCATATCATTAATTGATGTTTAACTAAATTAGTTACTTAAAATGATTATGCAATGAGGATTAGTCATAAAATAAATTTTGCATATTTTTAATGACTTTTTGACATCGTTCATATAGAGTGATTCTACACATGTAAAGAATCACGTTATCAGAAGATTTCAACATAAACTGAAGATAGAAGAAACATAAACTTAATGATCCTTGGTTTGGTTCCAAATGTTTACAGTCAAACAGTCTTGTTGAGTTTTGACTGATTCGTGTTCCAAAGTCTCTTTCAATAGAGAAGACAATAATTAGTAAAGAATTTAGATAAGAAGCTCATAGAGATTGAATCTCCTTATTTTTCAGTTAAGAAGATCCTTCACAAACAACATCTTCTTCTCAACAATATCATCTGGAATATGCATAACAATTCTCAAAATGTTTTAATGAAAGAATTTAATAATATAAAATCTCTCTTTTCTGTTTCAAAACAAAATTAACAAGGACAAATAGACAACACATTCTATATCTACAATAATACAACACCTTCCAAAAATAACAATATATATATATATATATCTAAATCCTTTTTTGTTCAATCTAATAGTCTTTCTCCCCAATGATATATAGTAAACACAGTGAACAAACAAATGTGTGACACTTTCCTCTCTACTTACCTCTGTGAAAAAACGTGATGTATCATCAAATCAAAGACAGTCCAAACCGCAGATCTCAAGGATAGGACCGCCTTTCGCCACAAACGGATTGACTCGGACCCAAAGAAGCGTAAGGATAGAGGCGAGAAGGATCGACCAGACAAGAATGATAGTAGGCATTCTATCTTGTTTCCCAAGTAGACCTTTCAAGAAAGGATAAAGATGAAGGATGACCCAGAGAGCAAAGAACAATCTTCCAAAAAGAGGGCCCCAAGAGTCGTATCCGTTACTGATCGCGTCAGAGATTCCGACAATGACTCCAATAACGTTTATGATGAGTAGTGTGGTCGGAGGGATCAAGAGTGAGGTCCATTTGAAGATGTAAAGCTCAGAGAATTCACCGTCATCAGCTGCTTTAGATGTGACCGTGAAGTTTGTGTCTACTCCGGCTAAAACCTTGAGGAGACCTTGGAAGAGAGCAAAGAGATGAGCTGAAACACCTCCAATTACCCAAAACTGTTCGTTTCTCCACCAATCATCGATCCCAACTTTACCCCATTGCATCTCGAGAATGCCCGTTACAGCAATCGAAGCGAAAAGGGCCATGAAGAGGATACTTGCATAGTTGCTAATCTGCAACAGAAAGAAAAACACAAGAAGCCTTTAACATAGAATAAAGATTGATACTTTAGATAGCTCAAAGGTGGTACGTTTACTTAATCTCAGGTAAAATGAATTTACACAAAACACGGACTACTTACTCTTACTTGAATCTCAGAAAAAATGAATTTTCATAAAACATGTAAATAAAGATTTAAACTTTGGAGAACTCAAAGATGATTTTTCACCTCAGAAACGATGAATGTACATAAAACATGGAATACAGATTCATACTTTGGAGAACTTAAAGATGATTTTTTTTGTTTTACCTCAGGGACGATGAATTTGCCGGTGAGAAGACAGATAGCTGGGAGGGAACAGTAAATGAGGAGTGGAATAGAGGTCCATGGATAAACAACAGAGTTGATGTAAGACAATCTCTCAAGCCATTTCAATCCGCCTCCGTAACCATACCAAATAGGACAATGTCTGCTCAAGAAAATCTCAACAGACCCGAGCGCCCACCGAAGAACTTGATGAAGACGGTCAGAAAGATTGATAGGCGCTGATCCTTTAAAAGCAGGTATCTTGGGTGTACAGTAAACCGATCTCCAGCCATGAGAATGCATCTTGAAACCCGTAAGGATATCCTCAGTGACAGAACCGTAGATCCACCCAATCTTGAATGAATTTCACAAACACCATGAAAGAAATCAAAAATCTTATTGCAACTTGAAAGATAAAAGTGCTACTAAGTTTTTTGAAGAGCTCTATATTACCTCTTTTCCCCATTCGGTTTTATCTTCGTATCCACAACTAATAACTTGGATGGCTTCTCTAAGCAGAGAAGCTGGACTCGCGTTCCTAGCAAGCCCACCATTCTCCATACCGGCAGACGCAACAAAGACAGGAGACTGTCCAAACTTCTTCTCTAACTTCAATTGTGCCGCCTCTGGTGATTTCACCGCATTATTAGTGCCTTAGGAGAAGAACAAAACAAAAAAAAAACTGTTCAGCAATGAACTAGAACTATGTGTTGAAACCAAATGATAAAGTGGAATTCTTCTATTTACCATTAGTGCCCTCTTCGATATTTTCTAGCGCGTGTATCTGCTTTGAGGCTTCCCTGTTCTTCTTTTTCTTATCAGTTGTCTTGGTCTTACGATTCTTTCTTAAACCACAACAAAACAAACACCATTTAGGCCAGCAATTGCAAGTCATACGACGAGCCTTCTTCTTTTTTGGCGCATCAAATCCATAAAGTGCCTGTCTCCTGAAAACACACCCGGTTCCAACGTATATAGGCCCTTGTAGTCCATCCAAACCTTTCATATTAATCTGTTTTGAAAATTACAAGATCAAAAGTTTTTTTAAGTAAGAGCGGATGTATAACTCAAGAAATCTAAAAGGATGCAGTGATAGAGAATGGTGTACTTACATCGAAGAATACAACATTGCGATTGGAGTATCTATCGCTTTTATCAATCCCATCGAATCTTTGAGGGAATTGAACATAACAGATTTTCTTTCCCGACTGAGGATCCATCATGAAACACATTGCTTCTCTAAGAGCTTTGCTATTATTGATGTAGTGATCACAATCGACATTCAGAAGATAAGGAGCATTTGATAGAACTCCCGAGACTCGTATCTTGAATTAATTATGGTAACATGAAAAAGAAAGAGCCAGGAAGTTAGCAAGAGACTATTATAAACCAGTTCAAAGAAAACATGTTAAGACTCAAGTATAATTATTTACCAAGGAGTTCATGGCTCCAGCCTTCTTGTGATGGTCAAATCCGGGTCTCTTCTCACGAGAAACATAAACCAGCCGAGGCAACTCGTTGTTTTCTACATCGCGAACACCATTATTTCCAAGGAAGACCTTTTCACACGAAAAAGCAAGAAAATAAACTGGTAAGTTTGGGAGTATAACACACAGTATGTAGAACAAAACGAAACAATAAACGCCTCAGCGCATCTCACCTGGATCATGCCAGGATGATCTCGCACATTATTCCCGGGCCAAGGAGTACCATCTTGCATAGTCCAACCTTCTTCAGGAACTTTCTGTGCAGTCGCAACTAAAGCATTGATCTTGACCTTGAATTCTTCATAATCTCTCTGTAACCAGAAATAATAAAGATATTCTCATCAATAAAAGCCCCAAAAATTTCTCAGGAAAATATGTATAAAGACGCAAGAATGAACAAACCTTCATGGCTCGGCGTTCCCTAACAAATGCAGGATGAACTTTATTCTTTAAATAATCCATCTTGTGACAGAAATACCATTCAGGAGCTCTTGGCTCGATACAGTATTTCTTACAGAAAGGAACCCATTTCCTTGCGAATTCCGCTGTTTCTGAAAGTGCTTCAAAAGTAAGCATAGCAGCACCATCATCAGACACATAACAAGCAACCCTGTCTACCGGATAATCAACCGCAAGAATAGACAGAACAGTGTTTGCGGTAATAAGTGGAGGCTCTTTCAACGGATCCACTGTACTCACAAATACATCCACACCAGCTAGTTCTGATGGTTTTCCTTCTTTCTCATACCTCAATGATAGCCGGTCCAAGTATGTTTCTCTTTCTATAGGATACCATTTAGGGAACTGATCAAGAACCCATGAAACCGCAAACCATATTTCGCATATCACGGATATTAGCCACAAGGCGTAAGCATCTTTGACGGGGTGAAGAATACGGTAGTGGAAAAAGAGACCGAGAATCACAAGCCGGAGAATGATAAGCATCCTGTAAGGATTTATTTTGCTCGACTTTATCGGTACTTTCCTAGACAGAGGCTGCCTTCCCTCATCCATCCTAAACAAAGAAGCTCGTAAATACCAAAACAAAGCAATGAAACAGTGTTTTTTCAGAAAGATTTGTTTATCTTACATGGGAATTTCAGCATCATCGCTGTCGCCAAGACTAGAATCTCCGTCATGTTTAACCACCTGATATTTCTCGTTCTGCTTTCTCTTCCATTCCTCCATTCGATCCTTCCATGCGACACTTCCATATCCATAAACCGCAAGGTCTTTCTGAGGTACCATTGGTCTTGGATGCGCTGTGACAGAACAAACCAGTACCTTAGTAACCACAAGAAACAATAAAAGGAAATAAAAAACGTTACCTCAAATCAAAAAACATAACTTACCGGCAGGGTCAGCAAAAGGTGGTTGCTGAAACCTATGGAAATGAGCAGGTGATGGAGAAACAATAAGAGCATGGCTTTCAGAAGAAATCTCAACGTCCTACAAAAACAACCAAACAAAATGAGCCAAGAAAAAAGGGAATTTAAGAGGCAATACAATGAAATAGTACTGTTGATTGAGAAAAATATGAACCAACCTCCTCTCCATAAGTCAACAAAGGAATCTGAGATCCAGGTGGAGCAGAAGACAAATCAAACTCCGAGTTGCGGCGAGAGAAAGTTTCAGATCCAATGCCACTCCTATAATCAAACTCAAAATCAAGATCATCAATTCCATCATCTTCCTCATCTCCTTCAACCCTTGGACTTCCTGAAAGCAATTAGAGAGACTTCTGTGAGACTATAATAAACACACCTTTCTAATATTCATCTTAAGTATAAGAGCAACCCAAAGCTTAGAACCAAATTGAAAATAATAAAAATCACCTTTGATGCGCTTGTAACGAGTTTTGCATTGAGGACAAGATTGGTTTCCTTCTCGTCTCTCGTACTCATAGCAAGGTCTACAGACAGGGAAAGCACATTCATTACATGCCACAAAAGACTCTCCATCAACACTCAGCTCTATCTCATCTCCACAGATTTGACATGTTTGCCCACTTAGTTCTTCCACTGATCTTATCTGTATTAAAGCAGAAGAAGCAGAGTTATAAAGATCTGATCCAAGAGAGTCCTAAATCAAATCGAATGGATCTCAATAAATTAGCTCATAAAAATAGGTTTTTTAAGCGTTTGGGGATTGCCAAAAGCTTCAATTGAACAAATTTATTTTATTGAACTGAGAATTGAAATCCCACCGACACAAGATTTCACTGTACATTGTGATAGAAGTAGGTAAGAATTATGGAATTATGAACACTAATTGGTAAATGTAAAACCCCAGATCCAGAATAAGAGAAAAAAGGCAAAAGCTTTACACGGAACAACGAAATTGAAACATCAAAACGAGAAAAAAGGGAGAAGCTTCAAATAAGGTAAATCTTACTCTGGCACTTTCGTCTGCATTAATTAACACGAACTCATTCCTATTGTGAGAACCTGCGATGAGCCGACCACCAGTATTCATTTCTCCGACACAGCTGATTAAACAGAAAGAATTGTAGCTTCCGAGTTCTGAGACCCGAGTTAAATCAGCCCAACTCGGTCCAGAGAGGTTGAGTCACGTATCCAACTCCCATTAAAAAAAACATGCAATAAGAAGCTCCGAAGAAGAATTTGAGTTAGATTTCTCAATTCTCAGTATAAATAGAAGCAATGAAGATAAAAAGTTTAGAAATTGAGTGAAATTAGCTTTGCTAGATTTTCTAATGATTCTCAAAATGTGACGCACACAAGTAGACAATAAATAAGAAAAAGAAATGGAGAGATAGTGAAAGGAGAGCTGCAACTAATTTTGTAGACGAAGTCGAAGTAGAAGAAGAAGATGAAGAAGACGCGTAGTGAAGAAGACGGAGAGAGAGAGAAAATACGGAGAGACGGAAGAGATAGAGGTTAATTCAAGTTTCAAGTTACTCAACTACCCACACGATGAAAAATAAAAAACCATAGGTTATACAATAAAATAAAATAGCGAGATTTAGGAAATAATTATTTGTGTAGTAAGTAAAATTATAAAAGTCTGGGACCCGTAAATACTGTGTCGTTTGGCGCTCTCTGTCCTCCACTCCAATTGTCTTTTATATTCATGTTTTTTTTTTATATATTAAAAATAATTTTGGTTTTAAAAACAGAGATTGTATAAATTAATTTTAATTTGAAGTAAGGAAATATTAATGAACATTGGATTGCCCTTAAAATTTATTTCCCTGTGTTTTGTTCTTCTGTCTTCTTAAACAAAAATAAAAGTGTTATTGTCTTCTGTTACATAACTAACTTTACTAATTACTCCCACAATTTTTGAAAATGCCTCGCCCAAAGTTTTCGATTGTATCATGATTATCATCTATAATCATCTCTAAGGATGTTTCGGTAGTATATCAATTTGAATTTCATCTGATGGTAAATATTAGAGGTTTAAATAAATTTATAACCAATTAACTAATGTTTTCATTGGTTTGCTTATTCTCTGTCAAGATATAGAGAATGTTGACAGCATTGCTTTTAACTTTTAACTGTAATTTCCAGCTACCTGAAATATAATATTAGTAACATTTAGGGAATTTCATTCTTTATTTCATAACCTTGCCTTGATTCAGATTTCAGTCTTAAATTTTCTAATTCTATTCACGAACTCTTGCCTATATACAAATGAAATTTGGCTCCACCCACAATTATTTCCCATTTGTCTTTTCTCCTCTTTTGTATATATAAATTTAATGTACTGTTGACCCAGGGGTGTGCCTATAGAGATATGAAAAAGGTATTTGCCTTGTGCCCCAAGGTTTATAAAAAGTTTAGGGCCAATATTTTGTAAAAACACTAGGTATGAGAGTGGTTTAGGGAGGATTGAAATTTTTTTCCAACCCAGGTTCAAATCTCAAGAGTCAGATTCTCCAACTGAATTTTTTTAATTACAAAAAAAACTAAGAATTAATAAAACAAAAAGAAAATCAAATCTAAAAGTAAATAATTTCAAATCAAAAAAGAAATTACTTTTCCAAATTGAAAACTAAAGGTTTGTGAATTTATAAATATCTTCTTTGGTTTAGGTTATACAATTATTAAGCAAGAAAAATCAAAAATCCCAATTAGATTTATACTTACTTCTTCTACCGGCATTCATCAACCTCCGTACCATTGATCTTCTTTTTTCTGGTAAGTTATATTCCTTCTGTGTTTTCTTTCAAAATTTATTTCCTCTGTTTGTTTCATACTTTGTTGATCCCTTAATAGAATAGTAGTTATAGATTTGATTTATTTATTAAAGTGATCAACTTGCTTTTGTTTGATTGTTTATTCAATTTTGATGATGAACGTAATGTGAAAATGCTCTAATCTTTTACTTTTTGTTAACTGAACATCTTATACTCTATTTCTAATAATGTTGATCTAATTTTTAATCACTAATTCTTTTAAAAAAATATTATATTAAAAAAACTTTATTTTCTAATCTCGTTTTAGGCCTTTCGGAACCTCTGGACACGGCTCTCTGTTGACCATAAAATATATATGTACGAGAGAGGAAAACAATGTGCAATTATTGACACTATCATATCACTTCATATTTATATACATGCCATACATCCATATGTATACATTTGCCGACAATCAATAATCTATGTAGGCGTGAGTTTTTTTTTTTTTTTTTTTTTTTTTGTCAAATCTATATTTTTAAGTCAAGAACAAAACTATATGAATTATGACAACTTAATTTTTCTTCAAATGAAGTCACAACTTTATTTTTAAAGATGAAGACTGAACTTTATTAGTATTACTTTATTGAATAAAAAAACTTTATTAGTAGGTTATATGCCAAATCTGTAAATGTCACATTCCGTAGATTAGAATGCAAATCCTTGGGCAACGTGCTCTTATGGAAAATTAGACACTGTCGGTGCCACATGTATTTTTATTTTCTTCCGGGAAAATAATGAAAAGTAGCATGTTGTTTTTTAGGCACAAACTCCTTTTTTTCTTTTTTTACTACAGTAACTAAATGACCCTACTCACCTGGTCCATGCACAGTAACTATTTTTGTAAGGGGAAAATAACAGATATCTATTTTACTTCTCTTCAATCACTGATATATTAGTGTTTAAATAGTAGATTAGACATACAAACAGATTATTAACTTAACAATATTATATGATCCAAACGAAGTAAAAATAAGTTTTGGCCTGTCGTCGACAACACGTATTACCCTGTGGTGTCTTAGTTCGCACCGCTGTGCTAACACTGTTACTCTTTGTTTCCATTTGAGTCGACAATTTTGTTGTCACAACAGTGCATCGACTTCAAGACAACTGTGATCTTATATGACACTGCAGCAACAACTTAATAGTGTTTGGGGTTAATTGATAAGGTAATTTGATTTGCATTAACAAAAACTAAACAAAAATGTTTTTTTTTTATTATTATTATTGGGGTAGTAATATGATCAAATCAGTTTAAATCGATTCACTGACATATTCTCGTCTATTTGATGGATTTTTAATGTATGTTTGGTTGATATTAGATGAAATATTACAATGTCAATTTTAAAACAAAAATATGTATGTATCTAAACAATTACTCCTACTAAACTCTAGAAAACATGCGTTTTAATGATAAATTCGTGTATGTGAATTTTAGAAGAAAAAAAGTTGGTAGACCGGTAGTGATATTTTGAACGGATATGGAGAACTATGATTAAATATTGGAAAATATAAACAGTTGGATTATGATTGAATTATAGATATACTATAAGCCGATTGTGCAAATGATGTTAAATACTGGCATGATGAACCTTATAATATGGAGATTGATGGTGTTTATTAGGACTTAAATCGTGACGTGACTTAAAACCACTCATTTATATATTCTCATAAAGTTTTGGTTTGATGGCTAACAGTGACACTTTATAGGCTTTTAGCTTTAGGTCTCTTTGGTAATTGATTTCTTGTTTAAGTGAGTAACTATTAGTAGTAGATTTTGACAGAATCCAGTGTTAATTGGCGGCTAATGTGTTTAGTGTTATACTTAGAAAGGAAATTACGTAAAAGAACTTAAATTGTATGATTCTAAAATAAAAACTAAAAGTCTTCTAATCTTCTGTCTAATTTCTGTTTTACACACAACGGCAAACACAAATTAATAAATGAGGTAAAATTTGATCTAACCTAAATTCCATACGTAAACAGCTGGATATACACATCATAGCGAGCTAAATTAACAATCGAAAATCAAAATTATGAAAAATTATTGTAATTTGATAAATATTTTAAAACTTCACATCCAAAGGATTTGATGCAAACAACACTAACCCACTTACCATAATTTGATACATTTCTAACTTCATATCCAAAGGATTCGCCATTGAAGAAAGAGTGGACAAACTGAAAGCTTATTCATGAGACAGACATAGGACGATGTTCAGGATCAGCCTTCCATCAAACCAGCTTCGTCTGTCTCTCCGTCTTCAATTTGACCGGCCTCATGACCATTGTCTGTATCAGAACCACCGAGTCTTTGTTGTTCCTCAGGCGTAGGAGTGTCTACAATAGCATCACTCTCCATCGCCTCTGCTTCTCCTCTTCCTCCTTCAGCTTCAGGTTCACTGTTAGAAACACCAATCTGGTTTGGCTCTCCTTCCTGAGGTCCACCTTTAGTTTCTTCTTTCTTAGCTCGTTTCGCTTTTTCATTTGGTTTAGCCTGGTATTTGGACTGGACCTCAGGTGGCAATAGTTCAACAGGGACAACTCCTTCGATTCCCAGATCAGTAAACTGTAAGAAAACAAAGAAAAAAGTTTAAGAAACCAATCATATCATGCATTGAGAAATCAAAATCGGAGCACATTTTACCCTAGAAAATCCTTCAAGATCTTGCCGAGCTGCAAACCGAAGACCTTTCCAGCAGTAAACCTTTCAAGACAGTAACAATTAATGTTAGACTGATTTAATAAAGCATCTTAAAAAAAAGTTGCAAGCCAGAGGAAAGTTACATACTCTGTTGTTTTTATGATGGTACTCATCTTCTATGCCAGCTGATGGATCCATCTGAGATTATAAATAAAAACACCAGGTGGAATAATAAGACATTTAACAATTTTTCAAAAAATGTTGTTTGTGAAAAGAAAAGAAAAACAATATGTTAGCTCACATCTTCGGCTAATGGTTTCCAGTAGTCTGCAATGTCAGGGGTTCGGACACGTTGAGAATCAGTCAGAGCATTCTGTCATGATGCCATCACAGATACAGTTATTGTAGAGACATAATATGAAGATCAACTTGAGAATGGAGTAGCATGTGGCATCGAGATAACAACAAACACGGATGTAAGAAAAATAATACATACCGGATTTTGATCTGCCCATCTCCAAAGTTGGGAGAGTTCTTTATTGCCCAATCTCCATCTTTGCCTCCTGTAAATGCAAAAGATAACCCATTTGGAGCTTAATACTCTTAGTTTAGATTTGTTAGTTGCTTCCCACTTCAATGGACTAGTGGAAGAAAACATCTATCTGTTTCTTGCACCTAGCATATTCTAAATTTATGGCTGACACCACTTAGACATGTGATTACATGAGAAAGAAGCGGTTAGATAGAAAGGTCAAATTTTCCCATACCGTTTCTTTTGCCCTGCAATGGGTGATTTCTTTTCTATCGGTTGCTTTTCAAATGGTGGGCATCCATCACGTTTCCACCAGACCTGTTATTGAATGTATTGTAGAAAATCATCAAAAGCCCCTCAACTTCAAGCCATAAAAACCATGCAGCAGGTAAGAGAGAAAGCAGCACATATACCCAATTCTTTTCACGCTCCAGTATATGCTCAACCGCACGGAGGAATTCTTTCCCTTTAGGTGGAGTGATCTCAAGCAATTTCTTAACGCGATCTTCACATGACTTAAGTTCTTCCTTCTTGGCCGAAAAGAAAAATAATACTATTAAGTGATTATGCATAAAACCCCGAACATTCAGATATAAGCTAGGTTTGTCAACCTTTGAAACTAAGTAAGAAGACATTTGCTCATTGAACAAGCAAAAACACTGACCATGGTTTCAGATGGCAGATCTTTGTCGTTCTTCCCTGGTGCCTAACAAGAAACATGAGTCAGTTATACCAGAATACCACAAATAATTTAACTTGCAATTGTTGATAGAAATTTACCCTCAGATAATCAAACAGAATGAGGCACTGAAGAAGAATATGTCGTCGGAAACTTGAGTCCTTTAACTGTGAACAAAGGTGATAAAAGTGTGTAACCTGAAAAGTTCAGAAGTTTGTTTGTATGTGTGCGCATCCACATCATACTTACCTCTAAACCCATTAGTTTACTACTTGTTAGGTACTTAATATTAAAAGTTGCTGCCTCTTCCTCTAAACTATTAGCCTCTCCCTCTTCTTCGCTAAGTGGTTGCGCATCAAAGGTGTTTAAAACAACCTACATAGGCAGTTCAAGGAACAAGGTCTAAGATGATTTCTCATTACCGTCAGCATGACTTGTCTATTCATATACATGTGCATGAGACCAGGTCAGAAACCAAAAACCACAGACTACATACCGCCAAACTGGATAAAAATTTCTGCCACTTGGTAGATGCAGAAGTAAGAGAAGCGGGATTACAGAAAGACTCCTGGAAATGAAACAAATTTCTCAATATAGGAAGCACTATCTCAATAAACTAACTAACAAAAGGAAAACTGAGATGCTATGAGACAACCCTTATGATAAAGACGCAACAGAGTTCCCAACAAAGTTCCTTTAACTAATACGTACCTGTAAACTCCAAAATGTCTTATAGAAGTTGAAATCTACAGAAATGCCTGAGAAGCAATGACATAGACAAAATAGGTAACACGTTATAGAGTTTTCTAATGGATATAAGGACCAAAAAGCGCTAAAAAAGAGTTTTACTTGCCTTTTGGAGGATCTTTTTCATATTTGGTCTCATTAGATGTATTAAAAACTCCTTTTATATTCACGGCTGAAAGAATAAGTCAAGAAAGAAAAGATTACACAACTTATGAACATTCACAGACCAAAGAATTGTATATGCAATATTTTACAAGAAACCTTTTCTTACCTGAGCGCTCGGATAACGGAAAAAAGTGAGCCAAAAACATGAGAATTCTTCCACAAAATACCACATCATTGGCCTGTATGCCAGATTGTGAAAACATAAAAGAAATTAACAAAGAGAAGGAGTGGATGTGTTATAACTGAAAAAGTAGATTATGACTATGAATGTTTGACAAAGAAACTAGAAAAGGGTGCAGATACGGAACCTTTGAGAGTCGCCGGAGAAGTTGGTTGCAAGTCCTCAACATAACAAGTTTTCCACGTGCAAATAGCTCTTGCTGCAAATAATTGCAACAGCAAAGTCAAAATACAAGATACTCACACACAGAGGAAAATTTTGATTTCATCTAAGACATACCTTGCCCAATATATCTTGCTTGCTTTCAATATAACCAAAAACATCTTTACAGTTTTTCATAGTAGACATTTCCGTCAAATCCTCCAGCAGCTGGAATATCATGCCACCTTCCACATGCTCTTTCTCACAAAGATAAAGCACAACATCTAACAAACCAATTGAAAAAAAGAACAAAAAGATGGTGAGAGCCTGTTAGACAAAAGTAGTCAGTAACAATCAAGAACACATTTGCACCTATTTAAACGAGCTATGCAAATCAGACTAGACAGAACGCTATGAAATAAATTGCTAACCTAGAAGATGTGGAATCTGGCCATGTATATTATCATCATCATCATCATCATCATCATCAATCAACTGACCATACTGCATAATTTGCTCTCCTGATTGTGCAGCAGAAGCCTAAACCCCCAAAAGAGAAATCCACAGAGAAAAAATCATCAAGTGACTAGATTCAACAAGCACATAAATACAACGAAAATAAAGATGGTAGAAACAACAGACCACTAGCTCCTGCAGCAATGTCCGGAGCATGTTTTCAAGCATTTGGTTTTCATCTTGGGCCAACTTTGTTTGTTTCTGCCGGTTTATATAATTAAAAAAAAAACAATAAGACGAGTAAACTCACAGTTTCAACAGCGTTTAAGACTTTCAGCACACACAAAATTAGTAAACATTATATAGATAAATGTTTGCCACAGGAGAATAACAATAGTGTGCACCAAACTTGGCAACAAAAATGAGCAAAACAACCAGAAGCAGTAATTATACACTAAAGGGTGAAAATTTAGTTAGTTGATTCAAACAGTTACCTGTGGTTGTACAAACTCTTGAACAGTCTTGAGTGCAAAGCTTTCAATTGGAGCTCGCTGCAATATAGCATCTCTAAATGCATCCTGAGAAGAACCACAAAATTGCATAAAAAGCAGCAATTTAACTATAAGCACCATAAGTATATCTAATCGAAATCAACAAGAACCAAAAGAAAGAGCCTTGAGAGTTGTCAAAATCCCAAAATTAGGCACAATAATAAAAGGGAAGGATCGTAGAGTTACCATTCTGAAGGAAGCAGCTTCCATCTTAAATTGATTACCTGTGTTTTGGTAAAAGGAAACCTTTGAGGCCGTAGAACAAACTGGATTGTGGCTGACGGAGAAAAATACTAATGAAGATGAATTTACCGATAACACAAGGACTATGAGTCTCCCGATTTTAGAGAGTTGATGAAACTTGAAACACTGCGACAATTTAAGTGTTGATTAAGAAAAACAAAATCTGGAATTAAAATTAAAGAAAGGAAAGAAGAAGAACAGTTTTTGTTAATGGGCCTTCGTATCGATATGGACTTGGGTTTGTTTTTCACAAGACTTATTAACAAGACCTTTTAACAAAATCAGTAAAATATTATTCATACTTATTAGAGCATGATTATAGGTGGTAAATATATTTGGGGTAATATATGAATTTATAATATTAATTATATTGGGATTGATAAAAAAAGAGAGAAAGGATGAGAGAGATAGAAATAGAGATCTATATTTACCGGTAAGATAGGTTCTATATTTAGAACTTTTGGAGAGAGTAAATATAAATTTTGATTTAATTTAATTGATTTAATCTTATATTACCCCTATATTACCCACCTATAATCATGCTCTTAGGTTCCGCAGTTCTAGCGATCCGCAATCCACAAACCATCCCAACTAACGGCCAAAATTTCTTTGAATTTGTCCTTGAATTCATTCGAGACGTGAGTCAAACCCAGATTGGAGAAGAATATGGTCCATGGGTTCCCTTTATTGGAACCTATTTTTATTTATTTTTGTTTCTAACTGGTCAGGAGCCCTTTTACCGTGGAAAATTATCCAGTTACCTCAAGGGGAGTTAGCAGCACCAACGAATGATATAAATACGATAGTTGCTTTAGCTTTACTCACATCAGTAGCCTATTTTTATGCGGGTCTTAGCAAAAAAGGATTAGGGTATTTCAGTAAATACATTCAACCAACTCCAATTCTTTTACCCATTAACATCTTAAAAATGAAGTTCTCTTTTAAAATTTTAAATGTTAAATTTGAATCTTGTATATTTGATCATTTTTAATCTAATTACTCAATAACTTTTAAAATTTTTTTTTGTCACCACAAGAATATATTAACTTTTAAATACATTATCTTATTTTCTTTAAATATTTATTAAAAAATTTATTTCCGTATATAGTACGGGATTAATACTAGTAACAATATATTTATTAAAAAAAAATTTCTTAACAGGTTTTATGTGCATATTTTAAAGTTGATTGCTTTATAAAATATTTCTTAACATTTCTTAATCAAAAACTTTTTATAAGCTCTCATACTGTCAACCAAAAGCTCATTTTTCTACAAGTTATATTATATTATTTTTCGTTACTAACTATAAGATATATTATATTATTTTGTCATATCTACTAAATTTATGTTTTATTCAAACATTTCATTTAATTTGCATGCGTTTACTGCTTTTTTCAAATGGAATTGCCGAATCATAAAAGAACCATGCGAATCAAAGCATAACTATGCTACATTGACCATAGATCGATGTGGTTAGTCTTCCTCAAAATTATGGTAACTTTTTTTCTTTTATGATGATTTTAATTGTGTAACTAAGCAATGACATCTTTTGCAAAAGTATATCATGTTGCATAAATATTAAAATTCAGTTTTCGGAGTTGTTTGATGGTAAAGTCTCTAGAAATAATTTAAACTTTCTCATCATATGTAAAAAATATGTATATGATTGAGCATATGTTATACGCTCACAATATTACTATATAAAGCTCGTATTGGTATGATGGTATCTTCTCTAATTAAAAGTACTCTGGATTGTAAATACAACACTTCTTAGCTTTGAAAAAACATGATCATACCATTGAGATCTCATATATAATGTTTTCAACGTTTTATTTTAGGTTCGTATATAATGTTTTCAACGTCCATGATTCTGGTCAATAAACTCAAATAATTCTCACTTTTTGGTTTTAGACCATCTAAAACTGTAGCCAAAGTGGCATCACATACCTTAAGTCAGAACATAGAATACAGTTTTAGCTTAAGGACGAAGCCAACAGAGGCTTTCACCGAAGTATTCAGAGGATCTACAATAACGTTGGAAGGTGATGATTGCGGCTGCACGATGCCATGGACAACTTTGATGGATGAGGACTCCCCATACTTCATCAATGACTCTCTACATCTACGGGTAGACATTTCTATCTGATTACTATTGTAATAGAGCATCTGCTTACTATGATAATATATGATAGAGATTAGAGCAATATTGTGTTGATAGAAAGATGAGAAAAAAAATATAACATTGATAGTTGTCCTCTATATTCTATATGTAATCAATCAATAGACCATTAAAGGATTATTTTACTGATTCTCTTTACCAATTCCTCTATCCCTTTCTTTAATTTCTTATTTCTCCGGTGATTGAATCAAAATTCCTAAAGGTAGTGAACTTCTTTTAGTGTTTTGCACACCAAGAACTGGATTTTGGGTTTGGAGAAGAGGTTGACTTTGGTCTTTAGGATCTTTATAGTTTTAACCCATTGTTGTTTTCCTTTGAGATTTGTACTCGTTAGTTGGTTACTGAAACTGAGATGCCATTCCAATACATACATGACTTCACCACCTCTGCTTCCAATAGATGCCATTCCAAGCGCAACCTTCTCACTGATATCACGCTCTCTGTCCCTTATGATCTTGCTCTTATTATTACCCACGGCTTCCAATCTTCTCTCCCTACGACGCTCTCCTCGAATCGTATCCCTCACTTCCCTTTCCCTCTGTCTTGGTTCAACTCCTGCTCCTTTCTTTCATTCTCCTTCATCACCATCTCCTTGTGCACATTTGAGCGCATTGAAACAGCCTCCCTAGCTTTCTGCTCAGCTAAATAGAGCGCCTCTGCTAACTTGGCAAAGTCATCATTGATCTTATTATCTTCTAGGCCTCTTCCATCAGCTGCAAGGCGTTTGTCGAGAGGGAATTGTATAACCTTTCTGGTTTTTCCAATTGGAGATACAAGGAGGAATGTTCCAGTCTTTTTGGTCCTTGACAGTAACAGGCCTCGGCGGCGAATGCAAGACTGGAACAGGAGGAGAACCAGAAGCGTTTGGAACTCTCTTGTGCTTGAACTTTGGTAGATCAAGTGGATCTATAGCCATCTCCACCATCCTTACTATCCTCTCTTTAGCACCGGAATTGAAATCTGCAGATTGCTTGGATGGCTTATACTTAATGTACGTTGTTGAGTCATTCGACTTCTTTGGCACATTCCTCAGTTTCACATTCACAATCTTCTCAATGGCAGCTCTTGTTTCTTCAGTAGTTTCATGTATCTGCTTCTCTAGATCCTCATCATCCTCATCCAAGTCTCCTTCGTTTTTCAGAATCTTGGGAATAACATCGTTATGTTGAGAATATACAATCTTTTTAGAATTCTCACTCTGCCTCACAACCGCGTCCAAGACCACGTTTCCCCGAGAATCCACAGTAACATGCGGAGTCTTATTGGATCTATTCCTACCCATGTCAAGAGGGTACTGAGAAACATGAATCTCAGGGAACGCACCACCATCTCCAAATTCCTCCGCACGAAAACCTTGCCGCTTCATGTAAGCAGGTACAATGACTACAGAGGAATTTTTCGCCTCAGATTCCATGAAACGGCTCTTGAACCAGGGATCGTTTGAATGATCATAAAACGTCATAGCGATTGGTTTTGCTGGAGGGGCAAGCAGGGCTTTTAAAGACGTCATAGTTAATCTCTGGATTCGATATCGACAGAAACCTTATAATAAGATAAAAAAAAAGTAGAAACCCCAAGACGTTCGCAAAAAAAAAAAACACTATTGCTCTAATTAAGAAGAATAAGAAGAAGAATTCAGAGAGATTGACACTAATACTCTCGCTAGAATTTGTTATTTATAGACAATAGATCGATCGATCGATCGACTCTGTTTCCTTTTTTTTTTACATTCCTTTTCCTATGTACTTTAGTATTTTCCAATTGCCGCCACTCACACCAAAAAAAATGGAAAAAAGGTTTTCTTTCCATTTATTTCCTTCAATTATTGCCACTATTTCCTTTTTCTTTGTAACTTTTGTTACTCTTGCCTTCTAATTTTTTCCCCCAATTATTATTTTATATCATTCCATAAATCTTAACTACAGTACTCATCAAAAATATTATGTTTTTGCGATGTTTAGGATTTGCTTTTAATAAAATAAAAAATTAAATTTTGCAATTAACTTATTTTTATAAAATTATCCTTTAAAAAAATTCCACGTCTAGAGTGGATAAACAAACCAAATTGAGCAAAATCAAAACATTAATCTAAACCCAAACTAAAATTTATTTAAAAACGCAAGAAATATTAACTTTTTTACCCAAACCGAATCCGATTTTGTTGCATCTGAACCTAATTCAGCTAAATCGACTAGCCTAATGTAAGTCTTTTGATTGTGTAAAAAGAAATATACTGATTTGATATTTTTTTGGATCAAGTTTACTTTCAAACCAAAATTTCACAGGCCCATCCAGCAAAGTGTGTAAACATGTGTTGTGTATTTTTGTTCAGTTCCGTTTCTCTTCAATTAAAAAAAATTATTTAATATCTGGGTACACTTATATTGGGCTCAAAACTGATAGGGCCATTAACCAAAGTGGGTAAACATGTTGTTGTTTCTTCCAATTAAAAAGAACTAAAAAAAGTAAACGCCATTATTGAAAAAAGCACTCGCATCTCTCTCTCTCTCACCTCTCCCTGTTCATCTCCCCAACCACAACAAACCAACTTGCTTTGCTTTGCTCTGTCCAGGGCAAGAGCATCCTCAATAAAGCTAATCCCTTTTTCTGTTTGCTCCTTTTATTTTTGTCTTAAAAATCATTTACAAGTAAATTGGTTTTGTCTGAAGAATATTTAACGGACCAAAAAAAAAAAACTTGCAGAAGAATGAAAGAAAAGCAATAACCCCCAAACAAATTCTAAAGCCTCAAATTTGGAATATTCCCTTTCATCTTCCTATTCGTTTATTTTACCATTTCCTTATCGATCTATGTGAGACCTCTGTTTCTGTTTTCTTCTTCTCGTAACAGTAAAGCTTCATCAAAAAGCTCCAAAGGCTCTTCCTTTTATCTGGATTTAATCAATCCGATTCTTGCGTTTTCGTTTTTTTTTTAATTGTTTATCTTTAAACAATAGAATCTAAACTTTGGTTTGGTTTATTCCGATCTTAATCTCCGATGAATCGAATTCATCAAAAAAATTCTCTTTTAGATCTGGTGATGTAATTACCAATTCGATTGCTCTGTTTTTGATTCTTTTCAAAGTAACCAAATTTCGAGGAGGGTGATAATTACGTTATCGGCGGAAATGGATTTGGACGATTTCCGATCGATTATGGATAACGCAGGTGTTGATGTTTGGACATTTATCGATACGGCGATTCTCGTTGCGTCTCTTGACTACGGTCAAGAACTGAAGCGGCGAAGAGATAACATCGTCGAGCGTCTCTACGCAACGTCGATGGCTAACAAGTGTAGAAACTGCGATTTTGGCGGCGGCGGAAGCATTGCGGAGACGGCGGTTGCTAGGGTTAATGGGAGGATTCGTGAAGAGACAGAGGAGGAAGAAGAAGAAGAAGAAGAAGAAGCAGCAACAGCAGAAGAAGAAGTTAGAGAGAAATCTGTTAATGGTGAAGATGATGAAGATTTCGATCCGTTTGCTGGTTTGTTTGATGATGAGCAGAAGAGTATTCTTGAAATCAAAGAGAAACTTGAAGATCCTGATCTGGTTTTCTAAAGTTTCTTCTCTTGAATCTAGAATTGTTTCTTTTGTTTTCGATTGTTAGTTTTAAAGACAGGATTGTTTTGTTTGTGTTTTTTTTTTTTCAGTCTGAAGAAGCTTTGGTTGAGTTGCTTCAGAATCTGGAAGATATGGACATAACATTCCAAGCTCTTCAGGTAGTAATATAACTTGAATCAAATTCGATAGAATTGAACACTCTTTGATTCTTCAATTGTTTTAATAGTTTTTGAAATTTGGTAACTTTTAGGAAACTGATATTGGGAGGCATGTGAATCGAGTTCGAAGCATCCATCGAGCAATGTTCGGAGATTAGCTAAACAACTTGTCAAGTTACGATCAAATTCAGAAACTTCTCTGTTCATGATTCAACTATTAAGAACCACTCTTGATTTTCTAATTCATCTCTACTTTTGTCTCTGCAGAAAATGGAAGGAAACAGTAGACGAATGGGTCAAATTTAACCAGCCTGGTGATCTCGAGCCTCCGAGTTTGATAGGTACAGAAAAGAACAACTCTGAATCTATCATAGAACAAGCATCATTCTTATCAATCTCTTCATTGTAGCCGATGAGGACTCACCGGTGCAGAAAACTACCAATAACGGTAATCGCCAACAGGTAAAAATCCGAACCCTTTTCGGTTTCTTGGTTAGTCATTGAGCTTCAACTGTTGTCTTGTTCTTCTATGGCAGGTTCCTGATTTCGGATACTCACCGGTTCCTCAGAGTAAGTTATTCTAAAGATTGGATTGTTCTTCACTTTTAATCCTTAAAGCTTACTCCTTTTCTGGTTTTCGATAGATGGGTATTCCGGTTCGAGTAGGAACAGTAACATTAGTGAGCCAGAGAGGAAACCAAGACCTGTTGCTGCTCCTCCTAGGAGAGAATCTCCTTCTCCAGCTAAACCTTCTCGTCCTTCTCCTTCTCAACAAACTATGCAGGTACATTATCTAACCGGATCCTTTTGTTAGAAGACTCTTGACATTATGTCAATTGTGATGAGTTTGGTTTGGGAATTGCAGAGAGAGAAAGAGCATAAAGAAATTGATTTTGACTCAGCTCGGAAAAGGCTTCAACAAAACTACAGACAAGCCGAGAATGGTTTTTATAACTATATCAATCTCCTTCTGCTTTTAGTTTCGGATATCTTTACTTGTTTTCTGACCGCGGTTTTTTTTAATGTTTTGAATACAGCTAAAAAGCAAAGGACTATACAGGTGATGGACATTCATGAGATTCCTAAACCAAAGAAAGGTGGATTTTTTCCAAGAAAAGGCGGGAGTTCTCAAGGTGGTAGGCACTGGTAAATTGAGAAAGATGAGAGTTTAAGTGAAACGAGGAAGAAGAGAAAAAAAAAAAAAAAAAAAAGACAGAGAACAAATGCTCTGTTTTTGAGACACAAGAAGACAATGGGTTCTAAAAATGTTTCAAGAATTTGGAATTTAGTTGGTGGGTACACTTGTTTTCCATTTTGTTGTTACCAGTACCACTACTATTTTTTCGTATAAAGAACATAATTTTCTTGGATTTTATTAAGGTAATAATAGATTCGGAAGATAAGTTTACCGTATTTGTGTTTTTTTTTAAGACAATGATGTGCACATAATCTAGTATTTTAAAGAAAATGATTTTATTTTGTTAGGAATTGATTCTTTTGTTTAATGCCAATTTTATTGAAAGATTTAACCTTTTAATGTTTTTTTTTTCATGCAGATTCACATTGTGCAGGAAGTTTTTATTAAATTATAGTCAATGTAAATTCAGTTTCTAATTGACCCGGGGGGGGGGGGAATCTTGTAAAGTAACTTTTAGGTGTACAATGTGTACTAGAAATAAAACACTTTTTACGAGTACAAAGATAACTGTAAATACTGTATGTCGTCGACCTTATCTTTTACTAGATTTTAGAAAGCAGATGAAACAAACCAACAAAAATAAATTAGCAACAAAAGAAGGAAAATAAAAAAAAAGAATAAAGTTTTCTTTTTGACTTTTATGTAAAATCGTCGGCCCATTGTTTAGATGATGAAGGAGACATTTTTATTATCTTTTTGACCGAATCATTGTGGATACGCATGAGCTGTTTTGTTTAATAATCGTATTAAAATATGTATACATAGGCTTTAATAGTAATTAATATTTATATATTTTAAGGGAAACAAAGACAAGATTACGCTTAAATAATTATATTATTTTATTTGTTTATCCATTTTAAGTACTTTTTTTTTATGTGCTTTTTAATTGAGTGTCCATTGAGAAGACTCAAGTGGCAAAGATAATCCACCAAGCAACTCCACATGTACGCCACATTTCATTAAATACTTCTCTTACTATTTATTACTTTAAACCTTAACAATATCTTTCAGAGCATTATTAGAACTAACAAAATGATACTGTTTAGTACCTAACTTATATCCAAAAAACCGTGTCATTATCGCTTTCAATCTCTGGAAGTTAATATAATCGAATTAATATTTAAATAACTCGATGCTTTAAACATTTTCTTTTCTTTTTTTCATTCCATGCTTTATACATTAACGTAATAACGTTGTCTATTTTAAATTAAGAAACTACGCAATTTTTAATTAAGAAAATCACAAAATGAAATCTATCAATAAATGCATGCGAATATGCGATGCGAGTTGCTAATTGCTACCAAACTAAGGATTTTAACGGTATTTCAAGCAATTTGATCTTACTAGTCCTTAACCGGATTCGGTTTACCATAAACCAAAACCCAAAACCTTCCACCACTAATTACAACTCTCTCGGGAGAATCTGAACTAAAAGTCTAAAACACTCTCTGGCTCACTAGAGTTCTGAATCTTTGACAAAAGAGTAAGTCTTTGCAGGCTTTTGCTTTTTACCGTTGCTTACAAGCTTTCTCTCCTCTGGTTTCTCCTTCTTAAATTCCTCATCTTTGTTTGTGTAATAAGAATCCAGAATTTGCAATAAGGAGCTCTCTTTACCTTCTCTACTCATCTCTTGCTTCTTCTTCTCTGGGTTATCTCTCTCTGAACCAGAATCTTCATCCTCCGAGAGAGATGGTTCATACACTGGAAGCTTTTTGGTCGTCGGGTGGTTACTTGTTGCTTCAGAAACTGGACCAAGTTCTTCGAATGACAAGTCTGAATCATCTTCTTTTATAGACTTACCATCTGGCGAAGGTTTCAAAGGAAGAATGTATCCAGATGCTATTTTCACTCCATGCATTACTTGTATCAAAGACTGAAGATTTTCGTAACCGAGCTTGTCAACCGCTAAATGATATCCATATTCCTCTAAGAAGTCTTTCCTGAAACGAATCAGGCTATACCCTTCAGGGTTTTCCACTGTTATTTTCTTTATCAGCTTCTGACAATCCGCTAGTGCATTACTTTTGTATCTTTCCAGCTGTTTCTGGTCCATAGAACCAGCAGAAACTCCACTGTGAGCTACGTTCTTAACCCTTTTCTCACTGTTTTGTTTCTGCGACTGTGATTTTGAACAATCTGAGAATATTGAGCTCAGACCATTTGAAGCATAACGATAGCCAGGGCTAGATCCTTTGATGATGCTGAATGGTAAGGAAGAAGAGGGGTTTTCTTCAATCCATTTCTTCTGCGATATCAATAAGTTAACTAAATGAAGCATACTTGATTCATCGAGCAGTCTGAGACACGAAGGCCCTTCCTTCTGCAGATTCATAGCCATCAGTTCCCTGACAAATTAAGAAAGAACACAGCATAAACTGAATACTCTTCCCTAAAAGATAACAAAAGGCTAATTCAAGAACCAATTGTGATAGTTCTAAACCTAAGATAGATTTACATAGTAATCAATATCTAATTCAAAATCCTGACAAATCAGGACGGAAGAGAATGTAAGAACCTTGTTCTTGAGTGAGAGACTATAGCAAAGCCTCTTGGAGAATTGATGAAAGATTCAACATCACTCCAAAAAGAATCTTTTGCAAAAATGTCGTGTACTTGAGAATCAACATTGACCAGCTCTGGATTCCCACTCGAGTCATTGCTAAGCCCTGCTTTATCTCCCCAGAACTTGAAATTCTTCAAAAAGCGACTTAAAATCCCTGGACTTGCGTCTTCATCTTTACTGCCTACTTCACCAGTTCCTTCTTTTTCCACCTCTACAGACTCAGCAATGAAGGAAGGTGAGATTTGAGACATGGAATCAGTTCCCTGACTGGATGACTTGAAGCCCTTATCCTCTTTCTCCTCGTCTCCACTTCCAGAAACACTTTTCTTTTCTGGGAGCTGCTCTGATTCCATCTCAAGTGAACCAAACCATAGTCTTTTAAGCTTCTGAAAAAAGCCATCTTCCAAGGATGAATCATTCCCCACAATAAGAGCGACTTGATTCTCCACAGGTTTGTCATTTGCCTTAACGTCCTTCTGGCTGACCAGAATGGGCTCTTGGGAACTCTCTGGTGCTTCCTCTTTTAAATGTTTCTCATTCTCCGTTACCTTTTCCTGCTTCTTCCCAAATGAGTCATCTCTTCTTCTTTCATCGTAAATTAGTTTTGGCGATGAAGCATTAACATTTTCCTTTTCTTTAGTCTTCTGACCAGCAGCAGTAGTCAAGCCAGGACTAGAATCAAGTCGAATAGCAGTCGACGACTTCTCGGTGACAGCACGAACAATAAACAAGCCATCGCCTGTTGTATCAACCTGTAATATATCTGGCATGGATAACAGAAACCGAGAAAACTTCTTATGTCCATAGAAATCTTTATCAATTGCCAAGTTTCTCTTACTCAGCTCAGCACGTAGCTCTGTGATAGGTACCCCTTGGGATATAAGCTCACTATCAAACGAATCTTGTTACAAACTTCTTTAGGAACAGGACGAATGTTAACAGAATTCGAATTCACGGACTCCAAACTAGAACAAGACTCAGATACTTGTTCAGTCTTCACACTAGAGGATTGCTCAGTAGTAGTGGTTACAGCAGTTCCAAATGGATCAAGAAGAGGAATCCTATAATGACCATACCAAGAGTTATAAGGACCATCAGGAGGCTGATTAAAATACTTACCAATAACATTATCTCCTTTGATCAAACCATCCCAATCCCACATAATCGAAGCAGCACTACACAAAACACCAGGAGCAGATGATTTACTCGCAAGCAAGATATTGTAATTGCTCATCCTTAATCTATGCAACACACTTGCGAATTCTCTATCACTAGAGATTATAAAGAGATGAGCTGGGGGGGGGATGCTGAGAAACCCAACACATAAGATCTGTAATTAGAGATCTATCAGCACTGTTTTTGCCACCCTGAGGAACGTGAGTGAGATTGATTCCAGTAGCGGAGAGAGCGTCTTGGTTTGATCTGGGGAGAAGCAAAACATCTCCAAAGGCTGTGATTGAGATAGGACCTTTGATTCCACTGTTCCTGATAGCTGCGGTGATGTATTGTGCTACTTTGAAGACATTGGCTCCTACTGGTAAATTACAGTTGCCGAAGTCCCACCACACCGAAACCCTAACGGATCGAGACTCTTCTTCGTACTGTTGACGTCTATGAGAAGAATGGGTGGATCCGGAGCCGGAGGTGCTAGTGGTGGTGGAGAATGTAGAGAAGTGAATGTTAGTGATGTGAACAGAGATTGGTCGACGGGGAGATTGAACGGTGGAGGAAGAAGAGAGGCGGAAGATAAGGGATTTGGTTGGTATAGATCTCAATTTCATTGTCGGAGAAGTGATTTTGCTCCGGGAATAAAATGAAAATGGAGAGACTTTGAGTAGTGGAGGGTTTTAGGAGTGAGGAAGACGAAGAAGGGAAAGCAGTGCTTAAACCCTAGTTATTTTATTTAGTCGATAACCGAATCAAATTGAAGTTGAAATTGGAACCGAACTAAACCGATATTTAGCTAAACAAAAACCAAACAGCATATGATTATTATGCTAATTCGGTTCGGTAAAGTATTAGGGATTGCAAACATTGTTTCAGAGAAGAAGATGGTGACGAAGGAGCAAGTCGAAGCTTCGCTGACTTCGAAACTAAAGCCAATTCATCTCGTGAGTTTTCTTATGAATGCTTACTTCTTTCAATTTCTTATCTTGATTGGGTCTTCCTTCAGTTTGGTCTGTGTATATATGGTTTCTGTATTGTTTTTTTTGGGAAAATTAGAAACCCTAATCTTCTGAGTAAATATCTTCAATTGGGCGCAAACACTCATGTTTGTGGTTTTCTTCTAGGACAAGATGTATCTGAAAACATGGCCAATTTGAGATTTTTGAATTGCTCAGTTGGATAAAACCATAAACTTTAATAATTGGATCAGAAGAGGATTCTGGAGTATTAGTTAGTTGTATGTGTTCACGGTTCAAACTCATGGTGGTGCTATGTATTGTTATCTCAACATCTAGAGAAATTATCCGTCTCTATGTGTTATCTCTGTCTATTATTTGTGTAGTTGGTGTAATTTGATACAATGTGATATGTACTCAAGATCCGGCGATAGAGTTTTCATCATGTATTAGTTACTGAGGAGCTGAGTGTTCTTATCGGCTACTTTTTATATGTTGTTGTTTGTGAATTGGAGCTCGAAACTAAATCCGTGAGTGTGTTCTGGCTGCTGCTAGGGTATTGTTTATTTGCTTTACAACATGTGAAGATTGACGTTAATCCAATATCAATCTATAAAAAAGCTTAAGGGTTTGATCTTCTTTTGGATTTTTTTTCTGACGTTGTTCCTTTTTTGTGTTCCAGGAAGTCATTGACATATCTGGAGGGTAAGTAAAGGATTGCCAATATCGTGCATCTTTAATTCTCTGTCTTAGGGCATAAACTCTTGTTGTTAATCTTAGTAAAACCGTTTTGCAGTTGCGGTGCAAGTTTTGAGGTCGAGGTTGTCTCTGAACAATTCGAAGGGAAGAGATTGCTGGAGAGGCACCGTATGGTGAATGCTGCACTTGAAGAAGAAATGAAGGAGATTCATGCTCTCTCTATTAAGAAAGCTCAGACTCCACAGCAATGGAAACCATCACAACAAGACTCTGCAACTCTAGGCAAAGATGCATGAAACTCTGTTTTTAAGGCCTTATGACAAAGAACAGAGCATAACTATGTTTGATCCTCTGTCGTAACTTGCAAATCTATTAGACTATGACTTATACACAAAAGTGCTGCTTTGATAATTTCATGTCTTTTTTTTTTTTGTTTATCTATCTATGGTTGCCGTTAAATTGGTTGGCTATTTTAAGAATCGAATAGTTTACGTAACAGAGTAACTTCTGGGTTGCGGATCGCCTGCCCCAAAAACCCACGGGTTTAGCTTAAATTTTTAATACCCGACTCTACCCCCTCTAAGAAGTGGAGTTTTCTTTTAGATCCGCGACGGCCCGCTTAAAACTCATGGCCCCACGGAACTCCGACTTCCATGTAACTCAAGACACTAAAAAAATGAAATTGTTCGCAAAAAATCAAGCACCCGCCAATCCGCTAACCCGCCAAAAAACCCCAAAATAGCCCAAAATATGAAATTAAGGCTTCATTCTTAGAAGAAGGCCAAAATAAGAAACGGAGGCCCATGAAAATTAGGATTTAATTTAGTTTTATGCGGGTATCCGCGTAACCCGCGGGGCTCATCCGCGTAACCCGCGGGGCTCATCCGCGTAATCCGTAAAATTTTTTGCCCCACTCCGCTAGACCCGCAAATCAATGGTCTTTCATATGCATACCCGAACCCGCTCCGCAGCGGATCAAAACCTATGGGGTCGCAGATGCAGGTCATTAATCCCAGCACTAAACAGAGTTTATTCAAAACTAATAAAACCAGTTTATTATTATTATTTTTTAAATCAAATCGCATTAATCTAATCATTGATAGTATAATACTACAATGTGAAATTGTGACGACATTGAGTAACGAGTTTCGCTATCAAGTGGTAGTGGAAGCTTTCTTCGCTCAGATCTTGTAACTACTATGTTAAACGCATTTACTAAAAGCCAAACTCCTGAAAATAATTATTTGAGTCTGTATTTTTTCATTTTTTAAATGTTTTACTTTTAATGTATTCATTTCAGAAAAAAATAACGTTTTAAAAAAGTTAAGATTTGACACATGTATTTTTATTACGTAACAGTAGCATTTTAATATAAAAGGAAAAAATATCGATATCGAGTATGGAATAGTGAATGGTGGGTGATAGATAACTGAAAGATGAAGATAGATAAAATAATAACAAAACAGTCCATTCTCCTCCCCATAAAATTCAGTCTCTCTCTTTCTCCAAATCTCATCTTCTTCCATTCGATTTTGTGTGACAACTTCCAATGTCGAGTAAGCTTATCCAGCCACCATCATCAGTGGCAGCTGCTTCGCGAGTATCAATCCCAAGAAGATTAGAAAACGCCAAGTCGTTAGTCTCTTTCATCAATTTTAATGGCAAAACGCTGAGTTTTAGTGACAAGTCATTTCGTTTCAGACATATGTTCATCGGAAAAGTCACAGAACAGAGCTCTGCTTGCTCCCCAAATGAACAACAAGAAGAACAAGAAGAAGATATTACAGTTTCCCAGATTAAAGAAGAGCTCTACGAGGCTCTCAAAGGTGATTTAGATTCGCTTCTTTCACAACTCTGAAGTTCAAATTTTGATTTTTTCAATGCTTTTATGAATGGACAATTTTTGTTTGGGATTTAAGGGATAAATAGAGGGATTTTCGGAGTTAAATCGGATAAAAAGTCAGAGATTGAGAGTCTAGTGAAGCTTTTGGAATGTCGGAATCCGACGCCGGAGCCGACCATAGAGCTAGACAAGATCGGAGGTTGTTGGAAACTCATTTACAGCACAATCACTATGTTGGGTTCTAAACGAACTAAATTGGGTCTTCGAGATTTTGTCTCTCTCGGTGACCTTCTTCAACTAATCGACATTGCTCAGGTACGTTAATCAAAAACCGAATTCGAGCTTTTTACATTTTAGTGATGACGCAATCTGAATTTGTTTTTTCAATTAACGAAGGGCAAAACAGTCCATGTGTTGAAATTTGATGTCCGGGGACTAAATCTACTCGACGGGGAGTTTAGAATCGTCGCTTCCTTCAAGATCTCATCTAAATCGGTACATTACAGTAACAACAGTTTTGGCGTTTTTTGGTTTTAAATAGTTCGTAAAAATCGCGTTTTTGACGGCATTGCGTTTGTACTTTGTAGAGTGTTGATATAACTTATGAAAGCTCAACGATCAAACCAGAGCAGGTCTGTGTTTTTTCTCCGACATAATCATTTTCCTATTTTTGGATAAATATCTTGATCTGTGTTTGGAATCAGTTGATGAACATTTTCAGGAAGAACATGGACCTTCTTCTCGGAATCTTCAACCCCGAGGGACGATTCGAGATTTCGTATCCTTTTTAATTTAAAAACGTAATCACTTTACTAATCATTTTTAATTATGGATTCCTTGATTCTGAGAATTTGGCAGATATTTAGACGAAGAATTACAAGTAGGGAGGGATGGGAAAGGGAATGTGTTTGTTTTGCAGAGAACAGAGTAACCCTAAATCTTTGTCACCTTTTTCAAACTCATTTCCATAAGAAGAAATTGCTTGTTCTTCAAGAAAAATTTTGAACTTTTTCTGTATTTTGGTTCCGTACCATGATACCAATCAATACTTCTTCTTGCAGATTAGAATACTTCATTTTGGGTTTTTTTTTGTGGGATTTTTGAAATAATCTCAGAGTAGTGTTTGTTTTTGTCTTGGGAATAATTGTAACAGTTTATAGACAACATTAGCTTGCTCTTATCTTTGTCACATTTTGGCATCTTACAAGGGGGAAAAAGAAAGAATTAAGAAACTGTCAGACATGGTTTTTAAAGAATACTGTTCATCTATATTTATGTTTGGAACCACAATTACAAAAAATAAAAACAAAAATTGTTACATTAACTTGGGCTTTTTAACTGTGTAAACATCATTGGAGAAAGAATTAAGACAATGGGGACAAATGAACTTTTTCACTAAATAGTTGGGCCTAAATGGGCCTTTCATTTGAGGATTGGTACTAAGTACTAACACTAACTAATGGGTGCTGCTGCTGAACAGATCAAATGGTCAATTCATTTAGGGACACCAAAATCTCCTCACATTCTCTCATTGTAAGTAACTTTGCTAGTGGTCAGGGATTATTCAATAGCTTCCCCATATTGCTTGATATTGGTATGGGCCTAAATACGCGGCCATTACTCAAATTAACTTTGATATAGTAATTATGAAGTATAAATACGAAAAGAACTTTAAAATTAGAACTGAAATTGAACTCCTCACCTATACTTTCCAATTAAAATAACCACAACACTAAACTGAAAACAACAATTTTTGGGCACACTTCTGGTCATTGTCAAAAACGGCAAACTTCATAACCAACAAGAAAAGGTCGATAGCATTGTCCATCTTCCTTCCTCTATAAAGCTAATCCATTTTTACACATCTGAGGAAGACAAGAGAAGAGTCTCCTATATGCTATAGAGGCATGCTTCCTAAACGCTCACCAATTATGTTGTGTTGTTGAGATTGTTGTAAGTTATAACAACGAATGTTGAATGGACGAATTTTATTTGATCAAAGAAGGGGTGTTCTGCCTTACTCGAGAAATTCAAGTAAATTACATAAGTGATCAAGTTATTATTCTTTTTAGTTTGGTTTTAAGACTTTTAGTGATATTAAAACAAATTAATTGGTTTCTTTTTTTCCGCTTTATAATGCGATTTTCAGATCGCCTTTTTAACACGTCATGGTTGGGTTAGGCAGTTTAACAATATTGGACACTTCTACTATCAATTTATCATACATTGGCTGCTTGAGCCGAAGCTCATCGATAAAGAAGACATTAGAGTCTTTGGAAGATTCAATAGACAACTGAAAAAGGAATACAATAAAGTTATGTAATTGGGCAGAGACAGTCGGTGATTATATGCGGCAATTACACATTTTATGTGTGTATGTGAGTTGTCCAATGGATCATTTTTTCAAAGTATCCATAAAGTATTTAGGGTGATTTGGCTGGACCGACCATGTCAAGTCTTTCCAATCGTGGGGACCAAATATTAACTGGATAGGAAAAATAAAACAGATTGTGATGTTTAGACATTTTATGATTTGAAAGAAATGATTTTCGAAAAAATCCAAAGGCGTAACCAATAATATACACTTGGAAGTTTGAAATGCTATTGTCACTTGATGGACTCTTCTTCTACCTCTAGTCTAATGTTCACATTCAATCTATTGTTAACTTTTTTAATTGGTTTAATTCCTATAGTTGCAATTGAAAGCTACAACTCCATCGAACTCCTAAACGTCCAGTTTTCACATTCAATCCATTTTCTCTTTTTTTCAACTTTCACATTCGATCCACTTTTTGTAGGCCTTCGCATTATTTTCTATCTAGTGAATACTGTTTTACTTATTTTCTAATTGGTCAACTTCGGTTTCGTTTTCCCTTTCAAATTCATTACCGCACGTTTTTTTCTGAACTAAACACTAGCCGGACCACTCGTTAGGTACACATCGGACCGCATTATATTCCCAAAATTAAGACACTCATTATCAAATTCATGGGCTCAGAATACGTTCTACGATAAGATTACCAGTAGTACATGATGACTATATTGCAACCTGATAATTCAAAAAAAAAAAAAATCTCATACAAATAGAAGATTGTTCCCAACGGCGAACAATAAAAATAAATATTTAAGACATCCAAACAATATTTATATGGAAAAAAAACCCAAGAAAATGAAATGACCAAATATAATATGATTTTTTTTGCTTTACGGACAAAAAAAAACCAGAATCATCACAAGCATCCTAATAGGAAAATAGAAGAGAGAGAGAAACAAAAAGAAGAAGAAATAAACTAAAGTACACAGAACTTCTTGAGACATCCAAAAGGTTCTAAAGAGGATTAAAAAACACATAACAACAGATAGTTTCAATTCCCATCTCAACTAGGGAAAATAGATTTGTAACAAACTCACCACCACGAAACAACAATCAGAATCCTTAGAAGCATTTCCTGTGAACAATCGATGGACCCGACTCATCGTACTCTCCCTTTGAAATCCACATCTGATTCACAAAAAACAAGCAAAACAAGTTTCAATATTCTCACTCTCATGTTTCAATGATTTAAAAACGAAAGCGGAATTGGTTATTGTATTACCTGTTGGAAAGTGCTGAGAGATGCGAGGATAGATCCTCCAATCCAGACACTGTATTTTCTCTCGGGAGGTGCAACGACCTTGATCTTCATGCTGCTTGGTGCAAGCGCGGTGATCTCTTTGCTCATACGGTCAGCGATTCCTGGGAACATGGTTGAACCACCACTGAGGACGATGTTTCCATAGAGATCCTTCCTGATATCGACATCACACTTCATGATGGAGTTGTAAGTTGTTTCATGAATTCCAGGAGCTTCCATTCCAATGAGTGATGGCTGGAAAAGAACTTCAGGGCAACGGAACCTCTCAGCTCCGATTGTGATGACTTGTCCATCAGGTAGCTCGTAGTTCTTCTCCACTGAAGAACTGCTCTTAGCTGTCTCAAGCTCTTGCTCGTAGTCAAGAGCTACGTAAGCAAGCTTCTCTTTTATGTCACGGACAATTTCCCGTTCTGCGGTTGTGGTGAACATGTAACCTCTCTCGGTGAGAATCTTCATTAGAGAATCTGTGAGATCCCTACCCGCAAGATCAAGACGGAGGATAGCATGGGGAAGAGCATATCCCTCGTAGATTGGCACTGTGTGAGACACACCATCACCAGAGTCGAGCACAATACCTATCAAAGAAAGAGAACAACTTTAAGTAAAGACTAGTAAGAACAGAATTCATATTTGCATGTTTTAAAGTTGAGAACTAACCAGTAGTACGGCCACTGGCGTAAAGTGAAAGAACAGCCTGAATGGCAACATACATGGCAGGGACATTGAAAGTCTCGAACATGATCTGAGTCATCTTCTCTCTGTTGGCTTTAGGGTTAAGAGGTGCCTCTGTGAGAAGAACTGGGTGCTCCTCAGGGGCAACACGGAGCTCGTTGTAGAAAGTGTGATGCCAGATCTTTTCCATGTCATCCCAGTTGCTCACAATACCATGTTCGATTGGATACTTGAGAGTAAGAATACCTCTCTTCGACTGAGCTTCATCACCAACGTAAGCATCTTTCTGACCCATACCAACCATAACACCAGTGTGCCTGGGGCGACCAACAATACTTGGGAACACTGCTCTTGGGGCATCATCACCAGCAAAACCCGCCTATACATACATAAAAAATCATGATCAGATATCTATAAATATACAATTAAAACACAAACACACTAAACTGTAGCTCAATATAAATATTCCAACTCACCTTCACCATTCCAGTTCCATTGTCACAGACAAGTGGTTGAATATCCTCACTATCGGCCATCTTTCACTAAACAAAAAAAAAATGAAACGGAGAAAAATTAGATAAGCTCATGGAGTAAATACTATCTCAACGAATCAGATCGCAACTTAGTTTTGAGGATTAGCTACGTTTACAGAAATTCACACATCGGTATACAAAAGCTAGGTATAACAACACTTCACAGATCTCAAAGAGAAAACATTTGTAAATATCGACACATGACAGATCGAAGATTAAAACTAGATCAATCGAGCATACAAATAAAGCAAACAAATCATTTCGAGCTAAACAACTTCACTGAACTAAAAAGCAAAATTAACAAGCGAAAGATCGACCAAAGCTTTAAAAAATCACCAGAACTCCATAGATCTAAAGCATGAACACTAAGAAAACGACGATTACCCCAGATCGATCCAACCAGTACCGATCAAATCACAGAAAAAACAACACCAAACAAGTTTCTCATAAAACTCAACGCATGTATAGCAGATCTAGCTAAATCAGCAAAGATAAGCAGCAATAAACCAAGAGAGAACGGATCTAGGCTCACCTTAGAAGAAGATGATAACAAAAGAAGAAGACGATTCTAGAAGCAGCGAGAGAGGAAAAGAAAAAGAAATGAAGCAGAAAATAACAGCGGCTACTCTAAGGAAACTGAAACGAGTATATGTGCGAATATATAGCTAGGATTTTATTTTTCCCTTCTTTCCACTCTTTCATTTTCTTTAATTTATTTGTTTATTTTAAATTTTTCAAAAACGAAAAAAAAAAAATCTTTTAAGAGAAAATGCTATTGTGACCTGGCTTGTCACTCTTTTTATCTCACCGACTATTGTTTGGTACCGTTAGATTGTTTTGATTTTTATCTTAGCCGTTGATTTAAGATTCACTTCAAACAAATCAGCCCGCGAGCTGTGACTAATCATTACGGCTCAGCTTATGATTTTATCGGCTCGGCTTTTGTGTTTCGGACAGGGTTCAAATTTTATTCCTCGATCGTGACAAAAACTAATAATAAAAGAAAAAAAAAAATTAAACTATTTGCAGACAAACGAGTTTTGTGGTTTCTCCCGTGACCGTTTTTGAAGATCTATGGAATTTTAAAATTTCCTTATTTATTATATGTTTTTCCTTATTAAGTCTTTTGAGAATTCAAACTTCAAACACTACAAATTGAATATTTGATGTGGACTGTTTGAGCAAAAGAAAATCGACGGAAACATCTTTTTATAGTCATTAGTAACCCTAGGCATGGATATCCAATGTATCTGGTTTTGGATATCTTTGATCCGACCAAAAAATCAAAATAATTATTATAATATATTTAATTATATATAAAAAAAAAAAAAAAACAGATTCGGATCCGGCGGATCTTCATAAAAACCCCAGATATCTGAATCCGTACACCCATAGTCATTAGTTAGCACAAAGATAGGCATATAATTGAAAAGTCCATTTTAAAGAGATCTCATAGTTCTAATTTTTCACCTGTGAACTTTTTATGTATAGACAAAATTTGGATTACGGTAGTCAATATCTGTTAGCTCAAATATAAACTTACTCATTTCATATATATATATATATATATATATATATAACATAAATTTGGGGTCTTCAAAATCATCAAGAGTTACTTCTATGTGTCAAACGTTGCTATATAATTCCCGATAAATTCTAATTTGTGATAGGAGCTTTGTAAAAGATGTTTATGTATTTCATTTCCACACCAACCTTCATTAGCTAAAGAATTATGACGAATATAGACATATTATCACACACTGCATCCTTTTATTCTGGTGGACATGTTCTTCAATGAGGTTATTATATACGAGAACACAATTAAAGTTACTTCATCTTCGTCTTTTTGTAGGGTTTAAACTTTCCCTCCTCGACAAATCTTTCAAATCTCCTATCACTAATCTATCAATTTCTTCGAAAAATGTTTAATTGGTTTAAAAAGTTAAGTTAGTCATGCCCACTACAAAGGTACTCACGTCTCAATCCACATAGAGCTCACTTATGGATTTAATCTGATAGTTACCTCTAAAACCTTACTCTTGATCCTACATACTTAACCACAAGAATTATAAACTGTATCGAAGTTTAACACTCCAATTTTTTAGTAAAATGCCATGTATATGAATATTGTCATGAGTGAATCGAAAAGTCTGTAAGCTAAACTAAAACTCATAGAACCCGAACTTGTATGGGAAAACGATGCACGTCCACCAAGGTTTTCTGGAGAAATTGTATATTAATCTGTCAAGAATTTGGCATGAGTGTATTAATTTAAAGAGCTTGGAATCTAACATTGATATATGTAGTCTCACAATATGTTCTGCCCATTGATACTATAAATTAATTTGGTACATGACCAGAATAAATTAGTCCAATAATTCAAATATTAATCACCTTTTGGAATGATTAAAAAGTTTTTAAAATAGTCTTTTTGAAATAAAGTTTCATATCCCATGTTGGAAAGCATGTGCTAAGTTCTTACACTTTGTCAATAAAAGTTGGAAAGTGGTCTAGCTTGGTTGGCAACTTAAATAATCAAAATAGTTATGGGTACTTTGATAATTTATAAGTCACATTTATTTTGCTTAACTTCTTTTTTTTTTTTTTTTTTTGTGAAATAACCTTACAAGGACAAAAAGAGAGAGGTAATAAGTAAATTCGAAGGTAAGCCAAAGCCGTCATCATTTGTAGTTGTATTCCAAGGAAAGATAAAGTTGAGCAACCCCATTCATCCCCATTTCGACTTTATATTGATTGCATATACTTTAAACAATTTTTCTTTTCGATTGGAAAGTAAATAAATGTTTGATTTCAGGTTCGCCATAAAAAACGGCCCGAAATATAATGGACTAAGAAATTAATTGGGCCTAAATATGCTTTCATGTTGGCCCAATTAAAAAATTGTAAAGATCCAATGATCTTAACGAATTATCGTCTTGGTCTCGTAACAATTTTACCAAGCAGTAAGAGAACTTGGAAGGTTATACACTGATACAATACATTGATAAAGATATTCTATGGATCTCATCAATGCGTAAATGGATTCGATGTATTTTTACCAACATATAATTGGAAACACTATTTCCATCAATCCAAGTTTCGTATAACAACTAAAAACTCTATAAATATATATTCGGGTTGATTGTGGTCAGAAATTTTTAAAAATGATCTGAATACACTCTTTAAAAACTTAAATAGTCTCAGATATTAAACCACTGGTTTTCTTTTTAATTCAAAATCTCATGATATATTTACCCATTTTGTAGTTTGTTAATTGTTTAGCTTGTTATTAAGGTGGATGACTTTCACATCACTTTTGTACTCTTTAGAGAATATGTATTGAATCTGAAAAGAATACACACGTACGTCTTTCTGTGGTTGCAGTACGCGTACTGTTCACTTTTTGTTTTTTATAGAGCTAATTGTAGTTGTGTCTTTATTCTTGGAGCTTGATCAGAGTTTGGTGGTTGGTCGTCAGGATATGTCGTTGCAGATTTAGCAATTATCAAAATTAGATCAGATATGGTTTAACACCAAAATAGTGCATGTTATCATTAATAGGTCACGCAATAGAATGAATTACCGTAAATCATACGGTGTGTGTAGATTTGATTTCGTTTTGCAGTAAACTCGTTACTTGGACCAAGTTTAAGGCGAGCAATAAGGTATTAACTAAACAAAAATCATTGTAGATTTGTGTTTGATCTTATACCTTTTTTTCTTTGGTTACAATTTTATGTCTTTTTAACCACATAAATTCTGGATCATGTAAAAATCGATTTCGATGTGTAATCAAACATCAAAACATTGTATGTATTAATATGTATACTAGCTAGTAGCTATATATATATATGATATTTTAACAGATATATAACATATAATTACAATCCGTATGAGCTGTCAATTAATATATAAATACAATCCGTATGAATCATATGATCAATAATGTTCTATCATTGACCAAAATATTGAGTTGTTCGTACGAGTATGTTTGTCGCGTGCATATGGATAGATTGTATAGGTATGTATATATATGTATAAAAATACAAAAACGAATCAATATATGTGACTGGAAAGAATCAGGACCCTATCCACGCCACGCGGGGTACCCCGCACGTGTATGTGCACGTGGACAAGAGTGCACACGTACGCATGGACACATCACATGCGCCATATCCATCAAATATATACACTCTAGCATTTTGTCACAACGTTTCAGCCAATTTTGCTTACTATTAATTTTTTTCAATCTCACACGCATGCATGAATACTCTATACACCTATATCCAGCATTGCAAAGGTTACCAATTTTAAGTATCTAAACTCATTAAAATAAGACCTCAAAACAAAAACAGAAAATTTTTAAATTAGACTAGATGTTATGTAAAAGGATAGAAGATCCAATTTAGGATATTTTAGGTTCTATTGACAGAAGATTTCTTTTACGGTTTATGGAATCTCTTTTTTTATAGGTCATGCCTAATTAGTAATTACTTTTGAATGACCTATAAACTAAAGTTGTAATCGAGACAAGAAGTCAAGGGACCCTGTTGTTCGTGAAAAGTATATATCATCACATGGAATTCCAATAAAGGTATTCAAACTTTGAATGAGAATCAAGTGAATAATTGGTTTTTTTTTAAAAAGACTATGCAGAAAATAATACAAACGATAACAGTTCACTAACCCCAAAAAACGTTCAATGAACTCTTAGGAGTAATCACATCAAGTCCTCCAATAGATATCTGCAACCGCTGCTCAATCGCATTCACAACGACTACTCAATGACATTATTGAATAATACTAAACAAAAAGATACATCCAAAGTAATCAATTATGTATATAAGTCCAATCTTAATCACACGTTTTAGTTATAACACATACATTGCTTCGTCTTTTAACAATTGACAATTCTTTTACGCACGAACACATATATTATTTATTTGTACGAAGTCCATTATCGGATTATTTTATTTCAATATTTCGGTTGAAGTATATAATTTTTTCTCTGTGCATGGTTGAATAATTCATCTTATTTATACATCAACTCAAATGCTAGTCTTGTAGTTTACTTTGTTCCATTTATTATTGTTACAAGAACAAGAAGAAAAAGTGAAATCAAGTAATTAAAATCATTAATCGGCATTATATTAATAACTATTCCACCAAACTTATCGGCGATTGTAGCCTAAACTGATCGTGACCTATATCTTAATAATTATCACTATTATTGATCGTACCGTTTCATGTCCGGATTAATCCACGATTATGGTATACAGTCGTATAAATTTTTTTAAACTCCACCGAACTTTCCTTGTTGGAAAATCAAAAGGAACAATAATTGTTTGATTACAAAGACACTTGACTCTCATCCTTTACACTTACGTACGTGCCATATTTCAATGGACCTAATAAGTTCCAATATCAAAAATATATAAAAAAAGGCTGATCTATCCACAGCATTGCCCAAAAATAAATCAAACTGAAATCCATTTACATCAGTTAAACTAAAATCAAAAGGGGCAAATATTAAAACCACTAAAACTTACAAAAGTAAAAAAAAAAAAAAAAAAAGGGAGATTCATTAATTAAGCCTTGAACTTCAAGGAGAAGATTGAGTCCTAGTACTACTTAAACCGATTTCGTTATGTTTTCTGGAAGGACCAGAAGCTGGAACCGGAAACTGACGTGGCAAGAACCCTAAGAACTGTACACTTTTGTGATCTTGCACTTGAAGATGATGATGAAGTGGTGAAACAACTTCATTTTGTTTAGGTGGCGAGCTTGAGTAGAACACATTCGTGGTTCTTGCTCCATTGCTGCAACTAAAAAGGACAAGAAGAATAACAATAATAGGGATTGTTTTCGTGAGTTGATATGTTCTTGATCTGAGGCTTTGAGAAGACATTGGTGATAGGTTGGAGAGAAAAAGAGAGAGAGAGGGAGAGGAAAAAGATTTTTGTTTGAAGAAGTTTTGGGAGGAAGTTTTTAATATTTAAAAGGGTTTCTTGTTGATGGGTGATGGAATGAAAAAGAGGAGGTTGTGAATTGTTGACAGCAAGAAATATGGGCACATCAAGAGTGAGAGATTATGATTGAAAGATGTTGACTTCTGGTTCTATTCGTATGTTTAAAAAAAAGTATATATGTGTTATGAAGTCGTGTGCGCAGCTAGTATTAAAACTTGGTTCTGAATTTGTGAAGACTATTAAATGAAGATGAAGAAAATCTAAAAGTTAACTATTTGTGAACAGGTAGTCATCTCATGGAATGGGTAAAAAACGTCGCTGTGCGAAACAGTAACGTCTCTTTGTAGGTCTTTATATGACTATGACCCACAAGAAAACAAGTTGCAGGAAGACTTCTTTATAGTTTTCTTTAATCATGTTTGAATTATGGCAATAACATAACATTGACATTAGCACAAACCAATATATTATATGTTCTGATCAGAAATTATAATTTCTAATTAAGCGAAAATCATATTTTCCATTTGTTTAAAAAAACAATACTAACAATTAATCATCTACGTGAACTTGTGAAGTGAAAAATTGAAAGAGGGGACAAAGAGGAGGAAACAAAATAAAAAACAATGAGTGGCGGGTCAAGGTTAAATCCTTTTCATTTCATGTTATGTCAAAAATTTCCAGGCATATTACCTTGACGATAAAATAATAATAATTCCATATCACTTTGATAATATTATAGTGTATCACTGTATTCTATCTTTTTATTTGATAAATTAACTATTATATATTAATATATTAGCTAAGTTACTTTTTGTTAACATATTATTATGTGAATTTAAATTGATTATTGTCACAATATATCATGAACTATTGATCTCTTGGACATCTTAGAGCATGATTATTGGAAGAATCTTTTATGGTATTTTTACTAATATTTTATTATAAATTTTATGCAAATTAAGGTGGATGAGTTTTTAAAATTAAGAAACTGACTCTAAAATTTTTTATTTAATAACTGATTCTTAAAAAAAAGTTCTTGAAATGGATTTACCAATAAAATTTATATTTTTTAATCCTAATAACTCCTCCTAAAACTCCGTCTAGAACCTCACAATAATTATGCTATTACTCAATGTAATCTACTCGAAGCCCGAAGCTTTTTTACTATATAATGCACACTATAACACTAATCAAATGGGTCCTCGTTTGGGTATAAATACTTAAAAGCATGGGGAAGAGGATAATGACGATTTTACCCCTATGTACAATATGTTGGAAGTACAAATGGATAGTGTCACACTGAAAATAAAAGGCAACAACAGTAGTTATGTCAGAAGAACAGCAAAAAGATCTAAAACTTGTCCAAGTTCCTTAGCATTACTGTATCAACACTGTCGAAACCTAGTATTACAAACTGAAGCAAAGTTCCTACCATTGTTCACACACGTTTTCTTTTCCCTATGCATTCTCATTGAAGTCTTCTTGTATTCACGAATCACAATACGCTATATAGTTTTTCTGTAATCATACGAAAGGTTAAATGCGCCTCTCTAAACTTTACGGTTTTTGACTGTAAACATTTCAGAATTTCTAAAAGATGTAGCCTTTTTTTAATATAGATAAGAAACTATTATTAACCCGTACTTGAAACAAAACGGGAAAAATGTCAAAAAAATATAAACTTATATTTTTGGGACATTTAAATCCTGAACTTACGAAATGTCATTTAAATTCTTAAGTTTTTCGTTGACTAAAAATTAAATAGCAAACTTTCATTGATTGAACTATTTGAATCACGTTGTGAAATTGACGTTTACGGCGTTAAAACTTACGTTAACAACTTCTGTTAAATCAAAACAACGTAGTTTCAAGTCTTGTTAAAAATCATCAATTTTCAAATTAGGACGTTTAAATCCTCAACTTTTTTTAAAAATATCGTTTTAATGCCAAACTTTCATTGACTTCATAATTAAATGTCTAACTTACGTTGATTATGCCATTTAAGGTATGACTTCAAATCAAGTAACGGAGCACGTTTACAGGGTTAAATTGTCTGTTAGCAGCTTTCATTTATTTAAAACGACCAATGTTCCGGCAGCTATTTATCATTCTTCTTCCCTTTATACTTATGGTCGCTTCATCGAGAGCCAATCATAATCAAAAAGTTAAAAATCTTTTCAAGTAGAAATCTGTCTTTGGAGAAACATAATCCAACGAAGTATTTGCCACCTAGAATCTCCAAAAAATTCTCATGTAATTCTTTAAAACCCCTCAAGAGATTAATTTTTTAAGTATTGGTGATAACCAATTTAATTTTTTATACTCACCATTTTTTAAAAACTTTACATTCTTTTATCGGTTATTTGATATCACAATGAATATTAAAAAAAATTGGTTATCGCTAAAGTTTAATGCTTAAACCGATAACCGACAAAATAATGTTAAAATAATTAATTTTTTAATAACTTATTCGATGGATGCGGATCGAATAGGTTATCACCAACATTTAAGAAACTCAATCTCTTGAGGGTTTTTAGAAAATTCTATGGAATTTACCAGAGATTCCAGTTGGCAAAGACTTCATTGGATTATGTTTCTCCAAAAGCGTATTTTATTTGAGAAGAATTTTTACTCCTTGATTATGGTTGGATCTCCATGAAGCCCAGAAGTAGAAAGAAAAGACGAAAGATAAATTGTTGCCGGACCATTGCTCCTTTTGATTAAACGGAAGCTGGTAACAGATAATTTAACCCCATAAATATGTTCCATCACTTGATTTAAATCTATGCCTCAAATGACATAATCAACCTAAGTTAGACATTTAAATATGAAGTCATAACCATATCTATGAGTCATCATAAATTTAGATGAACCTTCTTTTCAAATAAGTTAAATGCATGGCCATATTAGTTTTAAATGGATTAGACATCACAAATGAATTTACCTGTAATTTAAAATTATAAATCTTAAAAATGAATGAATGAATGATTTGTGAAACTTTTAGGCAATGAGTGGATAATGTCGCATATCATGAGATGAAATTAGTTATGATCTCTTGTTCACAAAAAAATATATAAACAGTTATAGTATTTTCCATTTAAAATATGTTTAAGACTCAAATATATGTTTTGAAAAAATCTATAGATAATAAAAACTTTTACTTGAGAAAAAAAACATATAAAAAAAGGAAAGAGATTTAGATATTAAATAACATTAAATTTTTCCTAATACTTTTCTAATATAAATACAAGATTTGGTTAGCAATAAGAGATTTAACCGTTTATAAATTTCTCTATTACAATATTTTAAATTTTATCCTTTAAGACAAACAGAAGCTACTAGCCCAATAGTAAATTTTTTTATTTTTTATTTTTTATTTTTTTCATCAGCTATCATTAATTTAGAATTCGTCAAAGATTAAAAAATTTTAAAGAAAAAAAAAAAGAGAGAGAAGAAGTTAAAGGAAGAAGAATTCCAAATTACACACCGATAATGCGCACATCAGTTTCCGTGCGCATACACGGTGCACATTAGCTCAACCAATCAAAAATCATCTCTCCGTTCTTACTCTCCTTCCCCGGCGACTCTTTGTCGTGAGCCACCATCATGGCCACATGGAACGCCTCTTCCCCCACAGATTCTCCTTGCCGATTCGTCTCCTCGAGGCGACGAACAAAGGCTTCACCGAGACGCCCCTCCTCCGAATCTCCACCACCGAGGAAGATGAAATCGATGGTCGATATAATGGCAAAAACTATGCCTGTGGTTGAACAGATACAAGACGACAGTTACGGTGACGTCATCTGCGAGAAATGCGGTTCCGGAGAAGGTGACGATGAGCTTCTTCTCTGTGATAAATGCGATAAAGGGTTTCACATGAAATGCCTTAGACCTATCGTGGTTCGTGTCCCCATTGGACCATGGCTCTGTGTCGCTTGTTCCGACCAACGACCTGTAAGAAGTAGGGATTTTTTTCGCTTGGAAAATTTTCTGTTTAAATTCCTAAATTTTCTCCCTTTTTGGTTTGTTTTAAAATCTGTCTTTTGGTTGTCTGGATTTAATGTTTAGGGTTATCTCAGAAGAAGATTATGCATTTCTTTCGGATTGAGAAGCCAATGGATGGAACTGATAAATCGGAGTTGTCTCAAGGTACGATTTTTTTTGGTTTTGGTTTTGGTTTTGGTTTTCATGAGATAATCATCGTCATTGTGTGAAAGTTCTTGACTTGATGAATCTGAAGAGATGTTTCACTTTATTTAACAGTTTGATCAATTTAGAAAATGCTACACTTTGGCCAAAAAATGAACTTAAGATATGGATCAATTTGTTTGCACCTCATGTAGTAGGGTTAATAAGCATTTGATTAGAGCATACATACCATATACACATATGCTTCAAGATTAATTGAAATAACAACCAATTTTTATGATTTCATTTCTTGTTTTGAAGAAGAAACTAGAAAGCATAGGAAACGATCTTGCTCTTTGACAGTGAAGAAGAGAAGGAGAAAACTATTACCTTTGGTTCCATCAGAAGATCCTGATCAGAGACTTTCACAAATGGGTACACTTGCTTCTGCTTTAACAGCATTGGGTATCAAATACAGTGACGGCTTAAATTATGTCCCTGGAATGGCTCCTCGGTCTGCAAATCAATCCAAGTTTGAGAAAGGTGGGATGCAGGTAAAACAAATAACAACACAATCGTTCAGCTCTTTTCAATGACTCTCTCTTTATAAGTTACTTCCCTTTACTTGTTTTCTCGGTTTTGTTCTCTCGTAGGTGCTATCGAAAGAAGATTTAGAGACATTGGAACAATGTCAAGCTATGTATAGACGAGGAGAATGCCCTCCTCTTGTTGTGGTATTCGATCCGCTTGAAGGGTATCCATCTCTATTCATTCGATTAGTCTTCCCTTAGTGACAAAGTGGAGTTATATAAACATGTTCTTTCTTATTCCGTTTATACAGTTACACAGTTGAAGCAGATGGTCCAATTAAGGACTTAACATTCATAGCTGAATATACAGGAGATGTTGATTACTTAAAGAACCGAGAAAATGACGATTGTGACAGCATTATGACTCTCCTTCTATCAGAAGATCCATCTAAAACTCTTGTTATCTGTCCCGATAAGTATGGAAACATATCTCGCTTCATTAATGGCATCAACAATCACAAACGGTAAGCAACAATTCAAAACCCTTTTTTCCATCCTACAAAAGTTTATACCATTGAAACATCATCACATTGCTGATTGTTGCAGATTTGGTAAGAAGAAGCAGAACTGTAAATGCGTGAGGTTTAGCGTAAATGGCGAATGCCGGGTTCTTCTAGTGGCTACGCGCGATATATCGAAAGGGGAAAGACTCTATTATGACTACAATGGTTATGAACATGAGTATCCAACTCATCACTTCCTATGATCTTTTCACTTCTAACAGTTCTACAGAGTCTCTCTAGATCAAATTGTTTTTCTTTTGTTGGCATTTACAGGTCAATTAGAAATGTAGAGCTGAATTGTATGGCCACTAAAAGAGGTTATGCATTCTTAATTATGAAGTTAGTGATAGAGTAATTGGATTTGGATTTTGACATTACAGAAATTAAGATGTTTCAAATGACAATGGCAGTACTTTTGTTTGATATAAAATGAAGTTATTCTTTTTTTTCTGTTCTTCGAGTATTTCAGCATCTAAGAGGTTTATTATAACAAAATAAATTTATCAAAAACTTTTAGTACTTGCCTAATAGGCTATAAATACTATACAACAACAGTCTATGCCTATATAAAAAGGTCGAATTTAAAGTACTTTGCCTAGGTAACTTCTTCTTTCCAAGTCAACGTACATATATATGATTAATTGGATTATTTTATACCAAACAGGCAAATACAATAATGTATAGTAATAGGCCAAGCCCAGCCCATAAGTAAGTTGGGCTGTATCATCTTTCCAACTTAGGATTGTTCTCTCCGATCACTTCTCCGACGCAGAAATGACGAAGTTCAGGAAGATCGGCCGGCCGGCGAGTCACCGTATGGCCATGTTCAGGTTTCATATCCAAATTTCATCTAATTTGTTGGCACTTTCTATGATTCCATTTTGAAATGTTGGTTTCCCTCTTGTTATCAAGACTTTGGTTTCACAGTTGGTTCAGCACGAGCGTATAGAGACTACCGTTGCTAAGTTCCTCTCATTTCTAATCCGTGATATGGTTTGATTAGTTAGCTATGTCTGATTACTTCATCTTGCTGTTAAAATCTATTAGAGTTCACTTGCTGCGGCAAGGCAAGCAGCTGGTTTTGTCAGAGGAGATGATGTCCTTCCCAAGCTTTTCACTGAATTGGCTTATAGATACAGGTGATAACTGTCCCTTTATGTCGTCACAAATTGGCATAAGCTTCAAAATCTTTTGCTCATCTATACAGAGACAGAGCTGGTGGATATACAAGAATGCTCCGTACTCGCATTCGAGTTGGTGATGCTGCTCCAATGGCCTATATTGAGTAAAGTTTCTTTCTTTTCTTTATCATTCCTTCTGCTACATTCATGGTCAGATAGATAAATTAACTAGTTTTAATGGTTTTCTAAAGCTTCTTGTGACTAATTTGGTCATACTTTGGGTTTGGGTAGGTTTATTGACAGAGAGAACGAGCTCAGGCAATCAAAACCAGCAACACCTCAACCACCACAACGAGTGCCATTGGACCCATGGGAAAGATCTCGGTTCATCAAGCAGTTTGCTCCACCCAAGGAGGAGAAAAGCTCTGACTCTGAGGTATAATGTGGGAAAACAAATCTACTTCTGTCCACCAAGTATTTTATTTTTGTCTCAAAATGTAATTTCCTGATCAATTCATCATTTACCACACAATATGTTTTCACAGAGGTAAAGAAAAAAGTTAGCTTTTTTATTGGTTCCCTTGAAAGCTTCAACATGTTAGGAGAGGCTTTTTCTTTGCCCATCTACCTATGAACTAAATTCTTAGTAAAAGTTAACTCTCTTTTTCTTGCTTCTACAAGATTAGGTTAGAGTTTGAAACCACTCTTAATGTGTGGCCCTTTGATTTACCAAATACAGTATATAATTTTACGTGCCTAATGCATGGACCATCGCCTACTTAAACTGTCTTTAGGTGAACTACTTAACAGAACCCTAAAAGCCAATCTGATTCTACAACTGAAACCTACTCTTTGAAAGTAATTGTTTTTTACCTGCCCCTTTACCAATTTCTGCAATCTCCATCAACTTCCTGACTTTTACATTGAGATGATGATTATGATGATGATGTCTACATCGTTGAAAACTTTTGGGGATTTCGTTTTCTTACAAGAAATTTTACTTTAACGTCAAGCAAACCGCAACTTGAGATCCTCCTCCATACCCATTTATGAACTTTAGCCCAACACGCTATGTGGAATCATTTCCTACATACCGTTAAAAGCCAAAAAGTTGCATCTTTCCAAAGTTTGAAATTTTATTGTTTACTTCAATTAAATTAGTGCTAAAAACTTTCAATTGATATAACATGAATAAAAAGTTTGGATTTTTTGTATAAAAACTTTCTCAACTTAAAGTACAATGAGGTTTTCTTCTTTTAAAACATTCTCTAAACTTGATTCAATAAGACGTTGCAGCCCACTCATCAGCCTGAATAAAGTTAGCCACCGAATACACATCAACATGCTCATTTGGTATCTCACTGCTCCATGAAACTCTTTGAGACCTATCCGCTCCCAGACCAGAGTTCTTAGATTCCCCGTAATAAAGGGTCTTCAGCGCGAAATCCCCGCTCCACGGTAACCATCCAGCAGGAGTGATCAAAGCCTCTAAATTACAGCCTATAAACACAGTCCTTGAATAATCTTTCCATGGTCTCCCCAAGAAGTTCTTATGCACCTTAGGATTAGCTTTATACAGCTTCATATACTCCTCTGTTCCATTTATCAAACAGTTAAAGAACACAAACCCCGTGGATTGAGATGGATCGATTCTTCCTTGGGCAGTGACTGCGTTTGTCTCGCCCTTTTCGGGTTTAAGTTGACGCGGTGCGACTAAAATTTCACAGTCTTGGAAGACAGCAGCTGAATTGCCAAAGATGAAGTCAACGTTTCCTTGTATACGGCAGCTTTTGTAGAACTGACGAAGACCATGAGCATAGAGAGTGTCTTGGTTCCCAAGGAACTCACAGTTCTCGAGTAAAGAAAAATCGCTGTCGGATCTAAACGCCACCGCTTGGTGAGCGTCTGGTCCCGCCGTGTTCTGGAACGTTAGATCGCGAGCCATGAATCCATCACCTACCACTCCTATCAAACCAAAACAAGTAACCATAATTTTTAGATATAGAAACTATCATCTAGTAAAGAATAAAATATCTTCAATTTACGTTTGCATTTACGATTACAATTTCAACAAAATTTTGTTTAACATGTGATCGTGAATAAACTTAGAAAAAAATCTACATATTTTAATTTTGGTTATTACACATCTAGAAACTATTAAGCCATCGTGATTCTGTATTAATTGTCCATAAATTATTTCACGTGCCAAGTGCAAACCCACATAATATTAGGATTAGCTCTACTAAAACTACTTCCTCCGTTTTCTTAAAAAGGAATTTTTAATATTATGCACACATTATTTTTGACAAAACCTAAAATACATATACTTTTTAATTAAATAATATTATCTTTTTTACTTTATTTCTAATTATTAGGAACGAAATTTGCATAGAAAACACAAAACATCTATTTTACGAAACAAATTTTTTTTCTAAAACATCTATTTTAAGGAATGGAAGGAGTATAAAAGAATGATAACTTTCAACGATTAAATTAAATAAAAACAAATTATGTTGCTTTAATTAACTCATAATTGAATTAAACTCACCGACAGCTGCAGTGTTGTACGTAGTGATCCCAGGCATCCCGGCGTTCAAAGAGCCTGTAATGACCGTTTTGCCCATACCATCTCCGATGAAAACGACGTTCTTCTTCTCAAACGGAACCCTAACGGTCTCCTCGTACACTCCTTCTTTAATCCGTATAACAAACTTATGCATTCCGTTATCCTCCGGCGCCGCGTTAACGGCGTCCTGCACCGTCTTGTAACTACATTTTCCGTCTTTACCCACCGTCACGTCTTCTTTTAAACCGGAAGGAAAACCCAAATTAATACCTGTACCCGAATCCGAGCCCAAACCCGGCCCAGTCTTCTCCCAAAACCCATCCCGTTCGGTTAATGGGTAAGTCCACGACGCGACGTTGTCTCCGAAGTTATCGTACGATACCATCATGCTAAGCGCGTTACTGCTGACGTGGATAAGTCCGTCCAAAAACGCCATCGTTTCATCCACTTGCCTTGTGTCGTTAACGTATTTGAGCGCAGACCAGGAATCATACTGGTACACGAGAGCAGCACTCATCCAAGCGCGAGCGTCTTTGATTTTGCCACGTGTCAAAGCTTCATCCGTCGATTGAGTACGGTGCTCGGAGTAAGAGAGGAGCTGAAGACACGTGTTCGCGGCGTTAGTACGGTTTAAATTCCCTACGGACGAGTCTATGATAGATTTGATTTTTGATTGGCCGGTTTTGAGGTTTTGGAAAGAAACGGAGATCGCTGAGTGAATGATCTGGATTGGTTTAGGGTCCGGAGGGACCCGACCCGGTTCGGATAGTGAAGAAACGCATTGATCTGGGTAACGGGTGGCGTTACAAGCGAGGCGGATCTGAGAGGCGAGAGACGACGAAGGATTGATCGGAGGAGTGTTACCGGAGTGTGATCGGCGGGAATTTTGGTGGCGGGAGGAGGAAGGAGAGGTAAAGAGAAATAGAGAGAAGAGAATGACGATAACGGAGGACATGGCGATGATTAAGAGACAGAAGCAGCGGATTGGGAATTTTCTGCGGTGAGATTTAGCGGAGGAGGAAAGAAGATGATGGAGTTTCGAAGAAGCCATTAGAGATCAATGTATATATATATATGTATAGGGGTGTGTGTGTGTGAGTATGGAAATTAATTAAATTTTTGTGGAAATGGAAAACAAATAAATGGGAAATTAAAATCAAAATGGATTACAGTCAGAGATCATTAGAGTCACGGGCGGTTCGTAGTGGAACACTATTCGATCATGCGCGCAGAGACGGTGAGGAGAGAGAGAGATAGAGATTGGAGTTTTATGGGTGTCCCTTTTTTTATCACGGTTCAATCAAGGCAGATAAGGAATGAGATTTTCCGGTTTGGACCCGGTTTAATGTTTTGTGGGTGTCCTTTTTTAATTACGGTTCAATCAGGGCTGGTAATTGTTGTTTTCTTTATGGGGTTTTCCGAATATCAAGTTGTAGATCTCTATTTTTTTTTTAGTAACTAAACAAATCCAAACGGTAATCTAGAATAATTTATGTTTAGAATAAATATTGATTTGGTTAGGTTTTATCTAGATCAGTGTTAGCAAACGCTAATCACCAGTATCAATATTATATGCATTTCTGCAGTTACAGATATATTTCTACATAGTGAAGACATTTTTAATTTAAAATATCACATTTGAAAAACAACCAAAAATACTTGAAATTTTAAGCAATGGTTTTAATGTATTTTAAAAATCGCTGTGTACATGATTTCAATCAAAAAAATAAATTAAAGTTTGGATTTCATAATGAAAGCCACATCAAACAATATTTGATTTCATATATTTTTATAATCAACAACACATTGGATTTGATAATTAAAAAAAAGAAAAACTGAACATATTTTTTTGGATAAAATCAAAATATTCAGATTATGGTGGCGGCCCATATTTTGAATGACAATATTTGGGCTAGTATCAGCCCACGAAGGCAAAAGCTGCACCTTTGCAATATACGAAAGATATTTGTAAATTATATAAATGATGGCAAAACGACATTTACCACTGTTAAGCAAAGTACAGATTGCAAAACACAACCTCAGATAAGTCGGGGCTCTAGACGTGTGAATTACGCTAAATCCCCAAGTTCGCTCTAAATTGATTTTGGGGGAAAATTTTGATATTTAAGTGCTAAATAATTGGATTTTTCGGACTAAGATCATTTGATTCAATTGATTGGATTTTTCATTTTTCTTTCGGACATCATCCAATCGGCCTCCGGACCAGCGATGAAGTTTTGTGTAAACATGGAATGTAATGATGGAATTATCAAAACAAATACAAAGATTATAAATGAATTATACCTAAGTGTGTTCCTCGTGTGTCGCTAAAAACATGCATATGCGTATATGCATGGATATACTGACAGTCAATACATTAATACCATTATTAATCCACGAAAATGATTCTGCACTGAAGAATATTTCATTTCGTATTTTTTTAAAGAGAAAGAAAAATAAAGTGAAAAAAACTCATTAAAGAGTTTTCCATATCACAACACTTTTGGACCAAACAAGAGACTTTTCTCCACAGCCAATCTGCCCATGCCTTGTAATCACTTTTTAGACTTTTTAGATCCTCTGTCACGGAAACAAAACAGAAAATATTTACTCTTTTTAATTTTTTTTTATACTAATTTTACTGAACTATTTTCTCATTATCATTACGAAGAGGATAACGCATGACCTACTTTGATACTAACCAGTAACCACCGACTCAAATTTATCAAACCATGCAATGTCATCGTCGATATATAACGAATTTCAGTTTTTTGTTCGTTTACTAGTTGATAAAATATTAATCATGGTCAATTTTAACCGGTGAAATTTGATACATGAAATCACTAAATACAAAGTGTTCAAATATAGAAACATACAATAATGAGTTTTGGTGTGTTTGTTCCTCTCCATGGTGGAAGCAGAAAGAGGAAAACAGGAAGAAAAAAATGTCGCTGTAAGAGACCGGACTCTTAGGAAACGAGGGTGGGGTCTGTGGGAATCGTAACACAGTATTATATATATCGCTAAAAACAAAAACAAAAAATTGGAAGCAGAAGCACAGTTGTTATAGTATATACTTTTGTATACGCGGTAATTTGGATGAAAATAATGGACGTCGTGTCAGATTTTATGATTCAATCTTCCTCGGAAATGTTAGCACATTTATTTCATCCACTCACGTGTATATGTACAATATGCATTTACATTAGATCATGATTCATCTAGTTAGGGTTTACAGTTACACTTTATACACAGACCAAAAAGGGCCCGTTTTAGTTGTCACATGGTAAACCATATCATAATTAAAGTTAATTTTGTGATAACTTACTAAAAATATGATTAAGTGATAAATTAATTGCATTCAAACTTATTTTATGTTGGTAATCTGATAAATTTCGCCTACATGCAAAATTTTCTCAAAGTTTATGGCCAATAATCTTCACGAAAACTCTTCAAAGATCAAATGTATTCAGATATTAAATCTTCAACTTACTATTTTTTTTTGCTTTTATTTGAGATAAAACTTACGACTTAGTATAATTAGACATCTGTATATTCATATCAATAATCTACCATCGGATATATTATTGAATCAAAGTTTAAACCCTATTACACAAACTTGCCAAAACCTAATTACTACGTTTTAGAACAAATCCAAATATATATATATATATATATACACTCAGGGGCTGATCTATATAGGTCAAGATGGGCAGTTGTTTCGGGTAAATTTTGAAAATTGCATGTAAATTCTTGACATTTTTAATAATATCCTCTTGTTATTGCAATTTTAGCCCTATTTTCTTAAGCAATTTTAATTGTTCTGCCATAAACTTAGTCTCCGTATCCACCACTGTGTATATTTATATCGAATCAAATGACCAAAACTTGTGTGTAAGTATATTTACATGTATATGTAGTTGGCAGTTGGGTTGCTTTAATAAGAAAATATATAAGGAACGATGGCTAAATACCAAAGAGGGAAACCCTATCATGCATGATTGCTGCCTGCATGCGTAATTTCTAAATGATTATAATGCAGAGCAAATCATAACTTATGTGCAAAAAATACAAATCTATCTCACATAAATGTATAGATATTTCTTTTGAGCTGATAAATGACATAAGAAACTTGTCACATTAAATCAGGACCGTCTGATTATTTGCTTAATTATAAACCGATACAACATATTATACATATTCTATCCTTCTTTTTGGAGTCTCATAAAACCTTCGTGTATTTGACGGATTTGTGTTTGTTATATATACTTATATACATGAACGTAGTAAGGTAGATGTAAACTTTGAAATATAATGCAGAATTTTTCGTCATGGAAAATGATGTCCACCGTCTTATATAACGAGTCGCGACGGTGATACACGTCTTTCTTGTTAACGACAATCATGGATAACACCAAATCTTGATGAAGGTGTCCCCATGCGAGTGATTAGATATATGTGATCCTTTAAAACCTTTAAACACGTCTCTTTAATTATATATAACACGTCGCTAGTGAGTTTCACACACAATTTACATTCAATATTGAACTCCATCGAGGGGGAGAAAAAATCATGACCGTTGATAGGAATATGAGTATAGGATCAACAAAATGTGCTATTTAGCGAATAGACAAGGGAATGAGAGAAAATTTATCAATATTTCCTATTTTGGTGAATGTGTTTTAGGAGATAAAGAGTTTGAAAACTGAGAAGTCAGAATAAGAGCACACAAGTGGTGACATCTTTTGAGAATCAAAGAGAAACTCATGTTCATATAAAGTAATTCACATCCTTATTAGTTATTACTTTGGTGAAAGCCACTTTCTCGATCTACACTGAATTTCAAGTCTCAATGCGAGAGAGAGAAACCCTAGCAAACTCTAAGTTGTCTCATTAGTTAGAGCTGTTCTTAACAAAAAACAGTGTGCAATGACGCACATTGTGTTTATTTACGTAATTGATACGACGATTATAAGGTTTAGATCATTTGAAGGAATTCTTGTTCTACTATAAACAAATTAATATTTTGGTAGCGACTTGTGACGTCCACTTATTGAAAGAAACAAATAAATACAATTTTTTTTCCTCCGCACCAGAGATATTATTATTGCATCACCAACCTAACCCCTCATCATAGATCACATTTCTTATTAATTTTAAAATATCACACACACACACACACACACATACATCTATATATAATGTATATATACCTGTCAAAGGCATTAAAATTTTCACAAACCAAACAAACATAGGGTATGAATAATAATTACATAAACCTATCTCTCTTCCAAAATTACACTTGGAACAACATTATCGTCAACAACAACAACAACAAGATGGATCATCATCATCGTCATCATCATAACGATCCAATCGGTATGGCCATGGACCAACATCCCCACCTCCACATCTTCAACCCTTTCTCTACTTCTTCCTCTTCTTCTCATTTCCCTCCTCTCTCTTCTTCCCTCACAACCACCACTCTTTTCTCTGGAGATCAAGAAGACGAGGAAGACGAAGAAGAAGAGCCTCTAGAAGAACTCGGTGCTATGAAGGAGATGATGTACAAGATCGCAGCCATGCAGCCCGTTGACATCGACCCAGCAACCGTCAAGAAACCCAAACGCCGTAACGTCAGGATCTCCGACGATCCTCAGAGCGTGGCGGCGAGACACCGCCGCGAGAGAATCAGCGAGAGAATCAGAATCCTACAGAGACTCGTGCCAGGTGGCACCAAGATGGATACAGCTTCAATGCTCGACGAAGCCATACGCTACGTCAAATTCTTGAAACGGCAGATCCGGCTACTCAATAATCCCGGAAACCCTCCTCCACCGCCGCAAGATCAAGCGACTCAGGTGGTGACGACGTCATGGGTTTCGCCGCCACTACCGTCAGATTTCTGCGATGGAAGAGGAGGAGGAGGAGAATTGATCTAAATCAGGTGACGACGTTTCCATTAATAGTAACTAAATTATGCTATAAAGTATGATCAGTATTAATGGTGCAACTTATGAAAAATGTTTATATATATTAAAATGGATACGAAATAAGGGTTTGTTAGGATATAATATATTGTTGTTGACCGAGAGAAAAGCTTGTGGAATAATCATAACGGTTAGCTTGAGTTGTGTACCACCATATATTTAATATTATGTTATCATTTCGTATATATATAATTAATAATAAGTTCTTGATTTATAGTTTGGTTGTATACAAGTTTTGGCCGGGCATTTTTCGGGAATAAAAACCATGACGCCATGAAGAACCCTTATTTAAATAGTGTTATTATTACTGTGGACTTTTGTCTTGGTATGCACACAACGTAAATATTTGTAGTGTATATTTGACCCCCAAAAATAAATTTATTTGCAGTGTATATCATATATATGTATATGAATGTACTCCATTGTTGCAATTTCGTCCTACGTACGTACCTCACATTTTTTTTTTTGTAATTTACATATATTTGAAATTAATTGGTATATATGTAAGCAACTATGCATGTATATATATGTGACAAAATCAAAATAAGTCTTACGGTAATTTTATAGCAATGAAAAAACAGGAAAAACAAATTATTAATTAAAAATATGTCATGACAAAAAAAAATCGTATTCATTTTTTTTCGATTAAAAAATAAAATAATCGTATTCATCACTCAAACCTAAAAACCTAATAGAGTAGACGTCTCCAATTATACTTTTTGTGAAATTGCTAGACGACATACGTTTATCATAGTGAAAATTACGGTCGTCATTCCATAAAATGATAGTTTGTTATATAAATATAATATCACAACTCATGTCATCTAAATTTACCGATATCTTTATACAAGATACAAACAACAACAAAAAAAAGAGCATAAAGATATACATTTATATAGAGGATGGTGCAGAGAAAATGTACTTGCTCGTTTGTCTTCGAATTAATGAATCGATGTCCAATTAAAACAGTTGCCATCTCTATTTACCTTCCCAATAATGAAAAAGAAAACCTTTGACAACAAATAAACATTAAAAACCAGAGCATTGCTCCACACTTGTTGGTCAGAAACAAAAAAAATCAGAAGTAGCAGTGAGAAACCTATTCTCTTTGTTTACTTCACTTCTATATTTCCTCTGACTTTTGTGTCTCCTCACATTCATAGGTTTTAATAAAGACACAACGAAGTGTCAGTTAGATTCAAGGAAACCTATCCATTGTGTTACCAAACCTTTAAATTATCTTTAGTTTCTTTTGGCCACCTACATAGTACATTCATTGACTAGAGATAAATACAACTATACAAGAACTTAACGACTAAATTAGCTCAAACAAATGCTGCAAGAACAATCCCATCTGATTCGATGATTTAGTACAAAAAGATTTCAATTAAGATTTGAGATCATTCTTACATATGGTCAATCAAATTTTGATCTGACTAAATGTGATTCCGTAAAAAACGAATAACTTACTTGGCTAAAAAAATGTTCACAACAGTAAATATCAATAGTTCATTTTACGGCCCATAACGAAAGGCCCAAATTACTGGGGAAAGTAACTAATGGGCCTAGTTGATTTCAAGTATCCGTTTTTATCTCTTTAAGAGTTTTCTTTATTCGTATGATAAAAAAAAACCCACCCGGGAATCTCTGACCCGACTGAGAAATGGGATCGTCTACGAAAACAGAAACCAACGGCAACGCTTCGCCACCGTCATCGAATCAAAAGCCTCATGATCAGGCGATAATAGAGACTGATCCGTCGAAGAAGAGGAGAATGAGGATGCTTCCGCTAGAAGTGGGAACTCGAGTGATGTGTCGATGGAGAGACGGAAAACACCATCCCGTGAAAGTAATCGAGCGCCGGAGGATATATAACGGCGGCTCTAATGATTACGAGTATTACGTTCATTACACTGAGTGTATGTCGTTTCACTCATTATCAATTTTTTTTTATTAATAGAAGGTTTTTGTGTTTGGATCATGAAGCTTTACTCTTCAATTTTTGTTGATATGTACTATTGAACATCAAAACTGTGGAAATTTTGGTAAAGGAAGGTTAAATTGCAAACCTTTATCAATTGGGTCATTAGAATTGGCTTCAAGTTGGGTGAGATTTTGAGAAGGAGATCAAAATCCTGCATTATACTTTGCTTTTGAAGATTTTGAACTTTTTTTTAACTATTATGATCAAGCTGAGTAAAATGATGATAAAGTTGGTTGTTGTGAAATTTCATGATCATCAATGTGGTATGGTTTGAGTGTTTGATTTTTGTAATTTTGTGTAGTTAACAGAAGGCTGGATGAGTGGACTCACCTGGATCAACTGGACCTTGATTCAGTAGAGTGCGCTGTAGATGAAAAAGTGGAAGATAAGGTAGTGTTGTTAGTTGCATAATGCTCCATTGTATTACATGAGTTTTCTCTTCTATCGTTAGCACTGACTGGAGAAGTATGTTTGTGGTTTCTAGGTGACGAGCCTGAAGATGACACGCCACCAAAAGAGGAAGATTGATGAGACACATGTAGAGGTAAGTAATTGATACCACTTGGGGTCCTGGATATGTAAGGCTTGTGTTGATTCGATATTTTGTGTTTCAAAATGTTTGTATAGGGTCATGAAGAGCTGGATGCAGCGAGTTTGCGTGAACATGAAGAGTTCACGAAAGTGAAGAACATAGCAACGATTGAGCTTGGAAAATATGAGATTGAGACTTGGTACTTCTCCCCTTTCCCGCCAGAATACAATGACTGTGTGAGGCTCTTTTTTTGTGAGTTTTGCCTGAACTTCATGAAACGCAAAGAGCAGCTTCAAAGGCATATGGTGAGCAACTCTTTTTTCCTTATTTTTGTTTTCTTTATGATGATTTTCTATTTCATTTCCCTTGCGAGCTTCAATGTTTTAACCTTATTCTCTGTTCTTGCATTCCAATTTCATGGCTGTAGATAGAATCCAATATTTTAGATTCTGTTGAATATTGCCATCAACTTGCCTATTCACGGTTCATTAAAGTTTCATTCTTATGTTTTCGTCTATGAGTTTTGTATAATCCCCTGATTTTCTCTACAGAGGAAATGTGACCTGAAGCATCCT
>CM051383.1:16450973-16525973 GCA_028015245.1 Cardamine occulta
CCGGGTGATGAAATTTACCGAAGTGGTACCTTGTCAATGTTTGAGGTATTATTCCAAGATCTTCATTTAATATAGTCTGTCCAGTCTTTTTCCTTGGAATGATGTTATATTGTCAGATTCCATCGCTTGATTTTTCCTGTCTGGATACCAATTATTTATCCCTCACTTGATTCTGTTGGACACTAAGAAGTGAACTTTCACCAATCAGGAATTTTCTTCTAGTATGCTTTCTCTGACCATACCCTGATCTTACAGGTTGATGGCAAAAAGAACAAGGTCTATGCACAGAATCTCTGTTACCTGGCAAAGTTATTTCTTGACCACAAAACTCTTTACTACGACGTTGATTTGTTTCTGTTTTACGTTCTTTGCGAATGTGACGATCGAGGATGCCACATGGTTGGATACTTTTCAAAGGTAATACAGCACACCAGTTACAGATATCTGTGGTTTCAGTTGTCCGGTTTGTTAATAAAACACAACTTCTATTGGTACAGGAGAAGTATTCGGAAGAAGCATACAACTTAGCTTGCATCCTCACCCTGCCTCCATATCAAAGAAAAGGCTACGGAAAATTCTTAATAGCCTTTTGTGAGTTCTCTTGTCACTTCAATCTTTATAAAGCTACATTTTGATTAAAAAAAAAGTAACTGATAGTCCCTCTGAGTTGCAGCTTACGAACTGTCAAAGAAAGAGGGAAAAGTCGGGACACCGGAAAGACCCTTGTCGGATCTAGGCTTACTAAGCTACAGAGGTTATTGGACTCGTGTTCTATTAGACATATTGAAAAAACATAAAGGAAACATTTCTATCAAGGTTAGATTGTGTTTTCAAACTGATAGAGAATCTTAGGCTAATCGTGGTTTCTGCGATCTAAGAATCCACCCATCTGTCTCTGTTTCATGTACGATGATGTAGGAGCTGAGCGACATGACAGCCATCAAAGCGGAAGATATATTAAGCACACTTCAGAGCCTAGAACTCATACAGTACAGGAAAGGACAACACGTGATCTGTGCGGATCCGAAGGTTCTGGACCGACATCTGAAAGCTGCAGGGAGAGTTGGTCTTGATGTAGATGTTAGCAAACTGATTTGGACACCGTACAAGGACCAGAGTTAAAAGCTTAAGTACATTCGTCTCGTGCCATTGGATTTGGTTTGAGTTTATTCTACCAAAACATCTGTGTAGTTTACTTGTAAATGTTGAATCATACTTGGAATGGTGTTTATCAACAACCCTTATAGTGGGGAATTTGAAGCAACTTCATTGTTTCATCATTCTTTTGCCACTGGTATATGTGATCATTTAGACCTCTGTTATAAATACGCACATAAAAATGTTGTGTTCATCATATTAACAAAAATGTATCAAACATAATTTGCTGACATATTTTGTTCGTTTTATTATAAGAAACGTTATTTAAAAATTAAAATTGATAAAAAGAATCAGTTCAGAATTCAGTTTTTCTATACATGTTTTAATTAAAAAATTTCTATATAAATTCAAGTTTAATTACATATAGTTTATACGACTTTTTAGATGAAAATTACTATTAGATTTGTCTGTAGTAAAATGATGTTAATATTCCACGATAAAAGGCAACTCAATTATGTGTCTTCTCCAGTCGACATCATCATTGATCACCAACGAACCTAAACTTTTGATTTTAGGTTTATTGGTGCCAATGTGGTCCATTCATTAGTTAACATTTTCTGTATATACTATCTTCTTTACTCAGACGTGCCCGAATAGATTCGTCTTCTTCTTTTGTTAACCTAGCCTATAAATTACAATGTGAGATAAAAGCAACCATACACTAAGATTATTCATTTTATTTTTTATTCTTTCAAAAAGTGATAAATATTGTCATCCATGATCCAGCGTGAAGAAAATAATGCAAAAAAAAAAAGAAAAGAAAAGAAAAACTTGTGTTTGAGAATCAGACTTTAGAATCAAACAGAGAAAAAGGAAACAAAGTATTCATCCTTCTCTGACTGCACTCCCTCACTCAACTTGAATAAATCCAAATCACTTGTTTGATTCTCTTTGAGTGAGTAGGTGGCAACAACTTTTAAAATTCCTATTTTTTTAAGTTCTTATTTTTGTTTTTTTCGGAATAACATTTTTGTACTACGAAACACAATCCTCCATTATTCACTTATCCATAGAATGTAATTTACTGTCTCGTAGAATTATTACAAAATATATTTGTTGATTAACAATTATTATGGAAAAAGACTTGATACCTTATTTCTTATTCCAATTTTTATAAATAAATTTTGTTTTTATTACATATTATACTCCTTTTTTTTTTTAATTTTGAAAGTAGATTTGCCGTCGACCAATCACGAGGCAGCAGTATTCTGCATTGAACAGCAAAGTTGCTTAGAATTTTCTGATGACTGTGAATCTGTGACAGCCGCAAAGCTTACAAAGATTGGAAATAATAATACCCAAAATAGAAAAAAACCTTTACATATATTTTATTCAAAATCAGATCAAATTATTATTATATACGCTATAAGTTATTGTTGATGATCTGGACAGAGAAACTCATCCTTAATTTTGTCTTTATAACAAAAAATTATAATATCCCATACCTCACAAGTCACAACCACATACATTCCTGCATTTAATTTTTTTTAATCTGATTTTTATAGAATCAGAATTATGATACTTGTTGTATCAAATTTCTTTATCGAGTAAACGAATCTTCTTGATTTGATTAAGTAACATTTCATCTTGAAGCCTGCAACGCTTTCTATATTAATCCAATAATAGATATATACACACTACAACTTTTTAAAAATCATAATCTTGAAATTTAGAGCATCATTATTGGGGTCTCTTAAAAGGGTTCTTAACCAAAAATAAAATAAAATAATTGTGAATAGTGTAAGAACCGGTTCTTAAATAAGAACTTTAAAAACCGGTTCTTAAGGAGTTCTTACACTGTTTTTAGCCACGTCTCAACTCCTAATTTGCCAGATTTTTTTTGTCAATTTTTTTTACCTGCTTTTTTTCTTTTTACTTTTTCTTAACTTTAACTTTTAAAAAAAATTAATTTTTTTTTTAAAACTTTTTCTTAACTTCAACTTTAAAATTCTAAATTTTTTTTACATATTAATGAATTGAAATCGTTCAGTGGGTGAACAGAAAGCGATTCATAGACAAGATCAGTTGGAAACCCAAATTTAACGTTCTTTTGCATTTTTTTTTCAAAATCTATGTTTAAAATGTTATGTTTTTATGTCAATTATGTTTAATTAAGAAAATAAACTCTATTTAAAATAAAACAAAATTATTAAAATTTTTTTTTTTAAAAACTCCTAATGGGTTTCTATCAATAAATATGCTTTTACGATCTCCAGCCAACGTGTACCACTTTTATGAATATATAATCCAGTGTTAGTAAACAAAGTGAAACACAAGATAAAAAAAAATAAAAAATGGGTTATTCTCGCCAAATAATGCGAAACAGAGCACTCTCCTCTGTTTCCACTCTTCTTCTTTGTTTCCTCTGTTGCATATTCGCAAAATCGAACGCCCTGTCTTCTCCGGTCTTCGCCTGTGACATCACCGGTAACCCTTCTCTCGCCGGGGTTGGATTCTGCAACACGGAGGCGAAGGTCAAAGCCAGAGTCATCGATCTTGTTGGAAGATTGACGTTGGAGGAGAAAATCGGGTTTTTGGGAAGCAAAGCTAACGGCGTGAGCCGCCTTGGGATTCCACCCTATAACTGGTGGTCAGAGGCACTTCACGGCGTCTCTGACCTCGGACATGGTACTAACTTCTCCAGTCAAGTCCCTGGCGCCACTAGCTTCCCTCAAGTCATACTCACGGCTGCTTCCTTCAACGTGTCTCTGTTCCAAGCCATAGGCAAGGTAAAGGATTTATCTCCTTTTTCATTTTCCCTTTTTTTGGATAGTGTGAAAAACTCACTTACTGTACAAATGAAATTTTCTTTTCCTTGGGATACAAGTAATGATTTTTATACCATATTTTTTTTCTCAACGTTTTAGACAAGTCGTTTTCTTGTTTCTGGCTTTAATAAATTTGTTTTAGACAGGTTGTATCGACGGAGGCAAGGGCAATGCACAATGTGGGATTAGCTGGATTAACGTTTTGGTCACCGAATGTGAACATATTCCGGGATCCGAGATGGGGAAGAGGACAAGAGACTCCCGGCGAGGATCCAACACTCTCGAGCAAATACGCGGTGGCTTATGTTAAAGGTCTTCAAGAAACTGACGGTGGAGATCCTAACCGTCTCAAAGTCGCTGCTTGCTGCAAACACTACACCGCTTATGATGTTGATAATTGGAAAAATGTCCATCGTTTCACTTTCAACGCCGTGGTAATTACGAAAGAGTTTTTGGATTCTTTGAATATTATGTAACTTTTGTTATTATTCACACTAAATACATTTCATTGTATGTTTTTTTACCATGTTATGTGTTGGATTAGGTAAATAAACAAGATATGGCTGATTCGTTTCAACCACCTTTCAAGAGCTGTGTGGTTGATGGAAATGTGGCTAGTGTCATGTGTTCTTACAACCAAGTTAACGGTAAACCGACATGTGCTGATCCTGATCTTCTTTCCGGTGTGATCCGTGGAAAATGGAAGTTAAACGGGTAAGGTTGTTTCCAATGGGTTCTATGAATGGATTGGTCATATAAATAATAGGTTTGGTTTTTATTAGGTACATTGTTTCGGATTGTGATTCCGTAGATGTGATGTATTCGAGTCAAAATTATACCAAGACTCCAGAGGAAGCTGTGGCCAAGTCTCTATTGGCAGGTTTGGATTTGAATTGTGATCATTTCACAGGTCAACACGCAATGGAAGCGGTTAAGGCAGGTTTGGTAAACGAAAGAGCTATTAACAAAGCGATTTCAAACAACTTCGCGACTCTGATGCGTTTAGGATTCTTCGATGGAGACCCGAAGAAACAGCTCTATGGTAATCTTGGTCCTAAAGACGTTTGCACGGTTGATAACCAAGAACTCGCTAGAGATGCCGCAAGGCAAGGTATTGTCTTGCTTAAGAACTCTGCTGGTTCGCTTCCGCTCTCACCTTCCGCGATCAAAACTTTAGCCGTGATAGGACCAAACGCTAATGTAACCGAAACAATGATCGGAAACTACTTCGGTAAATTGAAATTACACTAAAGAATCATAAAGGTCTCGAATATTTAACTTGAAGCTTAAAATATTGAAACTGAAATCATTTTTTTATCTTCAGGTGTACCGTGCAAGTACACAACACCGCTTCAGGGACTGGCGGAAACGGTGTCGTCAACGTATCAGCCGGGATGTTCAAAAGTGGCGTGCGCAGAGCCGGATATAGGCTCAGCCGCGGCTCTGGCGGCTTCTGCGGATGCTATTGTGCTGGTGATGGGAACAGATAAAACAATTGAGCAAGAAGATCTTGACAGAGTTGACTTGAATCTTCCCGGGAAACAGCAAGAGCTTGTGACTCAGGTGGCTAAGGCTGCGAAAGGACCGGTGGTGCTAGTTATAATGTCCGGTGGAGGATTTGATATTACATTTGCCAAGAACGATACGAAGATCACAAGCATAATGTGGGTTGGATTTCCTGGAGAATCCGGTGGTCTAGCCATTGCTGACGTCATATTCGGTCGTCATAATCCGAGTAAAGACTCTGTTCTCCAGTTTGAACCGGTGATAATTGACCGGTTTGGTTTTATGATTGTAATTTTTGATAACCGGTGTTTTTTTTTTGGTAGGCGGGAATTTACCGATGACGTGGTACCCGCAATCGTATGTGGAGAAAGTTCCGATGTCGAATATGAACATGAGACCCGATAAATCAAACGGGTATCCGGGCCGGACTTATCGATTTTACGCCGGAGAAACCGTATACGCCTTCGCAGACGGGCTCACCTATACTCAATTTGACCACCAGCTAATCAAAGCGCCACGACTCGTCTCTCTCCGTCTTAACGAGAACCATCCTTGCCGATCGTCGGAGTGCCGATCACTGGACGCGATCGGACCGCACTGCAAGAACGTCGTCAAGGGAAGATCGGATTTCGATGTTCAATTGAAGGTAAGGAACGTTGGAGACAGAGAGGGGATCCACACGGTGTTTCTGTTCACGACGCCGCCGGCGATACACGGATCTCCGATTAAGCATCTTCTAGGATTTGAGAAGGTTCGTCTGGGAAAGAGCGAAGAAGCAGTGGTTAAGTTTAAGATCGATTTGTGTAAGGATCTGAGTGTTGTTGATGAGATCGGAAAAAGGAAACTTGCGTTAGGCCATCATCTTCTACATGTGGGAAGCTTGAAACATTCCTTGAACATTAGGATGTGATTCTATGGATTTTGTTCCTTTTAATTGGAAAATCTAAAATTATTGAAATAAAAATGTAAAACATAAAAAATGGTGGTTCAAGCTGGGTACGAGCCAGCGGACCATAGTGGATCTGTGCGGCGTCGAACTGTGGTCCGTCCACTGCTGAGAGTGGGAGGTAGTCGCTGCTCTGTGAAGCCAGCCTCACGCATTACCCCCACCTTTAGGAACCGCCCGAACCAAACCTTCGTTCAATTCGTACGGATCACTCTCAGCTTGGACTGGGCAGTCCGAACCATGCCAACAACAAATCCGAACCGCAGGCTGAGCCAGTGTTCGACCATCTTATTGTCCCCACTTGGGTCACAAGCTCTCGCTACTTAGCTCGACGATAGGTAGTTGATTTCATACGATATATATAAAGACATATTATGAGTAGAGAAACCGATGTGGGATACTAGAGAATAGAGATTAGAGATCAGAGAAGTTTCAATTTTATTGGCTAAAATTTAAAAGGAATATAAAATTGAGGGCTTCCGACAAAAAAGGATAAAAAGTTGAGCGCTTCCAAAAACAAAAGGAATAATTTGGTATCAAATCGCGTCTTGGGTGATTTGGCTTCCATATAAATCGCGTTAGAAATACAATTGACTTACCCTTTTAACAATATTTGAAAATTTCCTAGTCTCTTCTTCTTCTCAACTCACAACTAAATTACTTGTGATTGTCGCCTTTACCGCCGCCAGTTGTCATCTCCGTCGACGCTATCTCCATCCTTGTCCCCGTCGTCTCTTTGATAAAGGCAGAAATCGTGAAATCCAAAGCAGAAGTCTCAAACCCAATTTAAAAAATGAAAGACGACTTTCGAGGAATTTTATAATGAAAAAAGGAGCAGATACTACGAAAACCCACTTTTCTTAATTCAACTGGGTTTTATTTTTGTATATAAAGTACTTTAGGTGAAAAAGGTGCGATTTTTCTTCTCTACAATTGGATATTTTTCGTTGGTTATGTTTTCTCTTACTTGGCGTTGAATTTTTAGGCATTGGGTTTAAGCAGTAACGAATATAAGATGACAGCTGACGGAGAACTTGTTCCGGTGGATCCATCGGCTGTTGTCACAGTGAAGAGGAAAACACCTCAGTCATCGCGGAATTGGATTTCAATAGACTCGGGAAAAAGAACGGTGCTTGACGTAGACAAATACGTGGTTATGCACCGTGTCCAGATCCACGCTCGTGATCTCCGGATCCTGGACCCAAATCTTTTTTACCCTTCTGCTATTTTAGGTCGAGAGAGAGCCATTGTTCTTAACTTAGAGGTTGGGACTTTTGGTTTTCTCCTCTGCTTTTGTTTTCTTGGGTTTTCACAGCATTTTTAATTGATTCGTGTTTGTTTTGGTTCTGATGCAGCATATCAAGGCGATTATCACAGCTGAAGAGGTCAGAATCAGTTTACTTTTGGATACAGATGGAGTTCTTTCTTACTAGCTTAAATTTGGACACTTTGTTAAAAAGTTCACAATCTCGGTTTTTTTTTTTGGTCTGGTTTGCATTAGGTGTGCTTGCCGTGAAGTAGATTTCATTATGGTCAATGATCTTCTAACATATTATATTTACTTATGTGATAATTGGAACATTTTCTCTCCTTTTGAAGTAATGATGGCTTGATTTGCTTTTTTCAACATATGCTTACAGGTTTTGATTCGAGATTCGTCAGATGAAAATGTTATTCCCGTCCTGGAGTAGTTTCAGAGACGCTTGCCTTTTGGAAACGAGGCACATGGTGGTCAAGGAGATGGTGGTGTGGGTGAAGAAGAGGGTACCCTCTCGACTCAAATCTGAAAAATTCTTCATATTTTTTATGCCTATGCATAAGAAACAGTCACTCTTTTTCACTTTTGGTATTTGAAATGTGGTGTTTGTTATACTATTTAGAGTCCCCCTTTGAGTTCCAGGCGCTAGAGATGGCTTTGGAAGCTATTTGTAGCTTCCTAGCTGCAAGGACGGCGGAACTAGAGACCTCTGCTACTCCAGTTTTGGATGAACTTACCTCAAAGGTAGCTAACCAATCACTGATCCATTTCCAACTACATCAGACGATGAGCATTGAGGGCACAATCTCATTTTGTAGATAAGTGGCAGAAACTTGGAGAAGGTTCGTAAATTAAAGAGTGCCATGACTCGATTGACAGCTCGGGTCCAAAAGGTGAGCAAGTATATATCGAGTATTTATGCCTCTTCACAGATTTGAAGTGAAACTCAAGGAAAAAGACTGGTTAAAATAACAATGAAAGTGAATTAGAGAAGAATTAAGCTCCCTTGTCACTTTTTTGCAGGTAAGGGATGAGCTAGAACAATTGTTGGATGATGATGATGATATGGATGATCTCTACCTTTCAAGGAAGCTTGTTGGTGCTTCTTCATCGCTTAACGTTTCTGATGAACCCATTTGGTATCCTACGTCTCCAACAATAGGTTCTAAGATTTCCAGAGCAAGTAGACTGAGTTTAGCCACTGTTCGTGGCGACGAAGAAAATGATATTGAAGAGCTTGAAATGTTGCTAGAGGTTGTTTGTAGCATAGACCCTAAATATACCTATATTATATCTGTTTTCAGCTACATGTGAAATTTAAGTAACCATTATTTTGGTTTTGTTTTACAGGCATACTTCATGCAAATCGACAGCACTTTGAATAAATTAACTGCGGTATTGTATCTTCTTGTTTCATCTGTTCCTTCATCCTTTTTTCTTGACTAAGTATAACTCAAACATGATGCAGCTACGCGAGTATATTGATGATACAGAGGATTACGTTAATATCCAGGTAACCAAAATCAAAACCTATTTTCCTGAATTTTAAGAATGTTATGATAATGTAATCTAATGTAAACTATAATCATTGGTACTTTGCAGCTAGACAATCATCGAAATCAGCTGATTCAGGTGAGTGAATATAGAAGAAAGCTTAAGATTGAAAATTCCTTTTCCATATTTTGATGTGTATTAAAAAGACCATTGAGTACATTGATACACACACGGTTCCAGAGCTTAACATTAGCTCTAACTGCACAGATTCTAGGTGACGGCATGAACATTCCCTACACATGGAACGATGGCCATGGATACATGTTCAAATGGATAGGAGTCACATTTCAGTAACATGTTGATGGTCATTTCAACCTTGGTTTCATTGGTGTGTTTATTTGTTGTTGTTGAAGGTCGTAAGTCTCACAGGAGCATTTTGCGCAGTCTTGTTCGTGATTATACTGTCGTACGCTCGGTTTAGAGGGCTCGTAGGATCTTGATGACAAGAGAGAGGAATTGGTACAGATTAATTACACTGTGTGTGAGGAGCAGAGCTTGTTTTTGTGGGGGTCTCTTCTCGTTACTAGTGATGACATTGTAATTTGTAACCTTACATCGATAACTTCAGCCAAAATTTACATTTTAAAGTGATTTTGTGTGTTCGACTAATTTTGTTATCGAGTGTAAAACATAATATCCTAGTAAATAATCTATGTCTACTTCATTGATTCTCGTCGCACACGTTTAAATTTTTTCTCAACAAACCCAAATAAAGGAACCGAGATAACCGAACATAACCAAAATACGATTTTGACTTTGAAGTTTGAACAAACACGAACCAAATTACAAGTTCGGAACCGAACCAAATTTATTTCGGTTCTCCTCATCCCCAACAACACCAAGTTGAACCGACTCGAATTTGGTATATTGACGAGTCCAGCCTCCAGGGAAGAAGAAGACTCGGAAGAATCAAATCCTTTTTGCCAATAGATCTCTTTCTTCGCTCTCTTTTCTTTGTTTCTCCTCCAAGACAGATCCACCAGGTCTCCAATTCTCTTTTAGTTCAATATTACTATTTGATTCATTTGTTTATTTTCTCGGTTGTTGTTGTTATGGATTCATGAATCAGAATTGAATTTTACTTTCTCTGGGGCTATTGAATTTTGGTTAATAATCCCTAAATCGGCGTCTTTTGTTATGTGAAGTTTGTAGAGAATCGAAATATATGATGAGTCTTTGCTTAGGATCTTCGTCTTCCACTCCAGAGTGCGTTAGAGAGGCTCTAGGTTTTGTTTTTAACTGATACAAATTGGTTGCAGATTGTTTGAAAAACTTATTGCTCCAAGCTCAATTTTAGCTCAAGATGGATACTACAAAAGATGATGATTTCACATTCGCAAAGGTGAGTTTCAGGAATTTTCAGAATTTATGAAACATGAAAGTTTTAGACTTTAAAAATTGATTCTTGGTTTGTTCCATCTTGAAGGTTGTGGCACCAGATAGTGAAGATGTTCTTGAGGGCAAAGATCTAACATCAGATTTAGGAAGTATTACCCTAAAAGATAGATTAGATCAACAAAGCAATGGTCTTATGTGTAAAGACAAGTCTCTTCCTCCAAAGGAAAAGACAATAGGTTCTTTGTCTTTCACAGTGATTGATTCGTCATCTTCGAAAAAGCAATCCAATGAATCATCTGATAGTTTCAAAGCTCCAAGGCCTATAACTCGTACCAAAGTTCCATTTGAAAAAGGTTATAGCCAAATGGATTGGTTGAAACTTACACGAACACATCCTGATCTTGCTGGTAAGTAAAACCTCTCTTTATTGGTCATCTTTTCCTTAAAACTACATTTTGATGTGTTACATGAAAGAAAACGTTAAATTTGTTTTGCAGGCCTGAAGGGAGAGTCAAACAAGAGACGTATTTCAATGGATGAAGTAAAGAAGCACCGATCAGGAGATTCGACGTGGACTGTTTTGAAAGGTCGCGTGTACAACATAACGCCTTATATGAATTTTCATCCTGGAGGTGTTGATATGCTGATAAAAGCTGCTGGAAGAGATGGTACGTCGTTGTTCAACAAATACCATGCTTGGGTCAATTATGATATCTTACTTGAGAAATGTCTCGTTGGATTTCTGGATCAAGAAGCCTAATTGCTATTGCTATTAAGGGTGGAGATACTCGTGTAGAGAGGATTCATAAAGTCAATAAGATTTTTTTTAGTGTTTACATTCAAATGAAAACGCTGATCACAATTATGTACATGTGTATTAGACTTGTATACAACTCTCTGATGTCAATATTTTCAAAGTTTCCACAATCATTGATCACCAAATGTAATTGTCCCAAGTTATACAAATTTCGACCCAAGTTGGTGGCTTTTGTGACAGCTTCCACTAGAAATTTTTTAAATTGTATAATGTCAATTACCCAATCAGAGCGAGGGTAAACTGGGCTTTTTGAGAAAAGCGCTTTTCTCTCCCCGACCAGAACCGGACAAAAACCGAGGGTAGTTTAGGCACTTTGTGTCCAAGAAAAAAAATTGTTATAATAATTACACTATCATTTTGCCAATAATCATTTTCGTCCTTGCTTCAACACCTGTGTCTGAATTTTGTTCCTCAACTCTTCTTGTTTTCTCCTTGGATTCTATCCGATCCCCGAGCTTCAGATCCACCAGGTTTTGAATTCTCTTCTTGATTCTTTCTGCTCTCACTCACCGTACCTCTAATTTTCTTCTGAATTTTTTTTATCCATTTGCTTGATTGGAATTCATGAGTTATATAATGCATGATTGTTTTGTGGAATTAAGCCTTCTGATTTGAATTATTCCCACCTCTGGTTCTTCAATCGTTTCATTCTCAATTTAGGGTGTTTTCTTTAGACTTTGTTTTGTCTTTAGTTCCGTTTATGAAATCTGTGTCATGTGATATTTGCAGTACATGATGAGTCTTTTTTTTAGATCTTCTTCTTCTTGTCTAAAGGGCTTTAGGTTTAGTTTTTATTGGTTTCTTCTGAAATTTTCTGATACTAGGGCCTAGGCAGAGGTAATCTCTTCTGGTGTTTTCTCCTGCTTTAAATAATCAATCTTCCAAGTCAAACCTCTGTTAAGATATATTTTCTCAGATTTTGGGATCTTCAATCATGATTTTAATGAAATATTGACTTTGGAGTTTGTGATGATTACCATTGCCTAAATCTGTTCTTTTATGAATTATATCTGTGTAAAGTTCTCACCTTACTGCTCAAAAATCATTTGGTTGGTGCTTGGTCTCTGTCTCAGGCAGAGTACTTAGCTTCCAAACTTGTGCTCCTAACGTCAAATGCTAACTTTTTATGAATATGTTTTATGCCCTTGATTTTTTTGGTCTCGTTCGAATTTTTCTCCTATACAATGTTCTTTGCACTTCCCATTGACTATCAAGTTGCATGCTTTCTGTATTTATTTCCAGGCCCCTTGGAAAATTCTCAAAAGCAGAATACTTCAACAAAAACCATTGCTCTTCTGCTGAACCTGATAAATCTCCAACAAATATTCTTCTGTTGATAGTATTACACCAGCAGAGTAATTCTTCTTTCCCATTCTTCAAGATGGACAGGGCAGATACATCAGGCTTTGTGAGTGGCGGAACCTGTTCATCTCTCAAGATGCTTCAATAGGTGCTTATAGCAACAAGTGTCATGTGCTAAGTACTAGTTTTTTTGAGTTTCTATTTCATCTATATCCTTTTCATATATCTTGGTATGAATTTGAACGACGGTATAGTTCATCTCTCTAGTGCAACCAGCATTAATATGGATGACACCGCTCTTAGCCTGAAGTGCCTTGAGGGATCTCAAAACCAATTTTGTTCCGACGTTTCTAATTGTACTGATGATGGCTGCCGGTTAGTCCTTGGATTGGGTCCAACATCAGCTTCATACTACTTTAGTACCAGGGTTAATAACAAGAACAAAGATTCTGCTTCTGGATTCACTCAAGAACTCGGTGATTCAGTTCTGCAACTTGGTCTTCCTGCTGAAAGCATAGACACTTTCAGTGGACTTGATGGTTCACTTTCGACATATACAGAGATTACTACGCCCCGAGTTGCTATCTATAATGGTAGACAACGTGTGATTCCTGTTGTTGATGAAGGTTCTACTTCTGCAAAGAGATCAGGTGGCTACATGCCATCACTTCTGTTAGATCCAAATGTTAGAAACCCTTCACAGATGCAACAACTTAATCATTTTGGAAACAGAATACATTCACAAGCGAGCCTAGAGTCATCTCCTTACAAAGCCTTCTCTGTGCAACAGAGGACTAGCAACCCGAGGAAATGCAAATTTATGGGATGTGTGAAGGGAGCTCGAGGAGCGTCAGGGCTCTGCATCAGCCATGGAGGAGGACAGAGATGCCAAAAACCAGGCTGTAACAAAGGTGCAGAGAGTAAAACCACTTTTTGCAAAACTCATGGTGGAGGGAAGAGATGTGAACACTTGGGATGCACGAAAAGCGCTGAAGGAAAAACCGATTTCTGCATATCTCATGGTGGTGGAAGACGTTGTGAGTTCCCTGAAGGATGTGACAAAGCAGCTCGTGGCAAATCTGGCCTCTGCATTAAACACGGTGGTGGTAAAAGATGTTTTATCGAAAGCTGTACACGAAGTGCTGAAGGACAAGCTGGTCTTTGTATATCACACGGTGGTGGAAAACGTTGTCAGTTTCTTTCAGGTTGTGAGAAAGGAGCTCAAGGAAGTACTAACTACTGCAAAGCTCATGGAGGTGGTAAACGCTGCATATTCTCGGGATGTAGCAAAGGAGCAGAAGGAAGTACTCCTCTGTGTAAAGCACACGGTGGTGGGAAACGTTGTCTCGCTGATGGAGGTGGGATTTGCTCTAAAAGCGTACATGGTGGGACTAACTTCTGTGTTGCTCATGGTGGTGGGAAAAGATGTGCTGTGGTAGGGTGTACAAAGAGTGCGCGTGGTCGTACTGACTGTTGTGTTAAGCATGGTGGTGGAAAACGTTGCAAGATTGTTGATTGTGAGAAGAGTGCTCAAGGTAGTACTGATTTCTGTAAAGCTCATGGTGGTGGGAAACGATGTTCTTGGGGAGATGAGAAATGCGAGAAGTTCGCTAGAGGAAAGAGCGGTTTATGCGCTGCGCATAACACTATTATGTCTCGGGAGAAAGAAGATGGAAGCAAGAGCGGTTTGATTGGACCTGGACTCTTCAGTGGCCTTGTTGTTGGCTCTGCTTCTGATCATTCTCAATCTGGAGTCAGTGCCGTATCTGAATGTACTGTTTCTGTTGATCGAGTACAGTTTGAGAAAAGGCAGAAAAAGAATAAGAAGATGATGATACCAATGCAGGTTCTTGTACCTTCATCAATGAAACTGAAATCTCCAAGTAATTCACATGAAGGAGAAACAAACGTTTTTGATTTTATGGTTCCGGAGGAGAGAGTTCATGGCGGAGGGCTAATCATGTCTTTACTTGGTGGCTCCATTGGTCGAAACTGAAACCATTTTTGGTCAAGTGTCACCTTCTCAAGACAAACCTGTGTAAAAGCATTGTATAAAACATGTGGGGATCCATTGTTTGTTGAACCCAAGCCTATAGTTTACTGTATTTTTTTTTAGTTTGTGTAAAAAAATAAGGGTCATTGAAAAACCTGAATTAGTGAGAACTATTATGGGCCTTTAGTAGGCTTTTTCCGAACCCAAATCTGCCATTTCTAGCTTCATCTAAAACATTTTTTTTTCTGCGGAAATTGTGAGAGCCACAACGGTCAAGAGAGGAAAGCAACTTGAAGATAAAGGGATAAGGAAGGCTTCCTACAAAATGAACAACATTTCTTTCCACACAAATTATTATCATATAAAATTTTTACAGAAGAAGACAAATATTTACGTCATATTCTTTCAATCTAGTCCTCATACAAATTAAAACTCTTTTAACAGCTTTCTAACACGAGCAAACAGAGGAATACAACAATGGAGTTTCGTGGAAGTGCCAACCAAAGGATTGCTAGGATCTCAGCTCATCTTCAGCCTTCTTTCACTCCTCAGGTTCTGTTTATTATCTTTGCTTCTAAGTCAAGTTATCTCCTTTGATTCTTCAATCGCTGGTTGTTCTAAAAACCAGAAGTAATAGTTTGGATTCACTCTCAAGTAAAACTGACCTCGTCTTAAGCTTCGTCAACGTTCTTAGTTTTTCTTACTTTAGTTCAATCACGAACTTGACATTCGTTTCTGATGTCATTCGATAAACCAATCTGTTTTCCTCCATTGAAGCCTTCTAGGACCAAAAGTGAAATTTGTTTCTTCTTCGTGATTGATCGATTATTAGATGGAGGCGAAGACTTCAGTAATGGGACGAGAAAACTGTAGAGCAAAAGGTGGGAATCCAGGATTCAAAGTAGCAATTCTTGGAGCTGCAGGTGGAATTGGACAATCTTTATCTTTGCTGATGAAGATGAACCCTCTTGTCTCTTTACTTCATCTCTACGATGTTGTCAATGCTCCTGGTGTCACAGCTGACATCAGCCATATGGACACTGGAGCTGTTGTAAGAAACCTCTCAACATTAGACTACTTTTTTTTCTTGCAAATGAATATGTATTGACCACTCTTGATTGATTAGGTCCGTGGATTCTTGGGAGCGAAGCAGCTTGAAGATGCGCTAACGGGTATGGATCTTGTGATCATACCAGCAGGTGTACCGAGGAAACCAGGGATGACCCGTGATGATCTGTTTAAAATCAATGCTGGGATTGTTAAGACACTATGTGAAGGTGTAGCCAAATGCTGTCCTAATGCTATTGTCAACTTGATCAGCAACCCTGTGAACTCTACTGTCGCCATTGCTGCTGAGGTTTTCAAGAAAGCTGGAACTTATGATCCTAAGAAGCTCCTTGGAGTTACTACACTCGATGTGGCTCGTGCCAACACATTTGTGGTAATAATAATGTCTTATGATTCTTCACTTCTTTTGGTTTTGTTGACTTTTTCAATCACCAAGAAGATTTGATATTTTTTCAATCTTGTGCAGGCAGAAGTTCTTGGCCTTGATCCAAGAGAAGTCGATGTACCAGTCGTTGGGGGACACGCTGGAGTCACAATATTGCCACTACTGTCACAGGTTTCATATGAATGGAAATATATAGTCATTCCATTACATCAGCTTCTCTGCTAATTGGTTGGTTTTGCATACTTTATTTTCCTCAGGTTAAGCCTCCGAGCAGCTTCACACCTTCTGAAATTGAGTACCTCACAAACCGGATTCAAAATGGTGGAACTGAAGTTGTGGAGGCAAAAGCTGGAGCTGGATCTGCAACACTTTCAATGGTAACCAAATCAAATCACTCTAAGAAATCATCATAACACTTGCTTTTCTCTGGAACAGTGTTCTGAATCACCATGTGAATGTACACTATTACAGGCATATGCTGCAGCCAAGTTTGCAGATGCTTGCCTTCGCGGGTTAAGAGGAGACGCAAATGTCATAGAATGCTCTTTTGTTGCTTCACAGGTGAATTATGAAACCAATTTTCAGTATTCATCTTTAAATGACACTCTTTACACTCTTTCATTCTTTAACACTTTTGAATTTGTAATGGCAATTCATTAATCATCACAGGTGACAGAGTTAGCTTTCTTTGCAACCAAAGTGCGTCTCGGACGTACAGGAGCAGAGGAAGTGTATCAGCTTGGACCCTTAAACGAATACGAAAGGTCTGAAACTCTCTTCAAAATACTTGTCTTCATCATCAAACTTTTCTGTTACTAATAAGCCTTTGGCTTTCTACAGGATTGGTCTGGAAAAAGCAAAAGAAGAATTAGCCGGAAGTATTCAGAAAGGTGTGGAATTCATCAGAAAATGAAACTGAGAATAATCAGAGAGACAATAATAAGATCTTCCTAAATCATGTACTCGTCATGCCTATGTCTTCCTCTGCTTCTTCAACTTTGTATATTCCTTATCAGTTTGTGTACTCTGTGACCTTGTAAACGTACTTATCTATGGATTTTGATGATCCAAAACCAGTCTTTATAAGGGTCTTAAGAGTAACCTTCTTTCTTAGCCTTGGGAATGGGATCCCAAAACAGAGATCAATAGTGTACTCAAAAACGACCAATCAAAGAGTCGTTATGGTGACGTGTAACAAAACATGTGAAAAGTAAAAAAAATCGGAAAAAAGAATGGCTTCGCCCGGGTTCGAACCGGAGACCTTCAGTGTGTTAGACTGACGTGATAACCAACTACACCACGAAACCTTAGTGGTAAATGTACCATATTTTAACTATTTATACGTTGTTATAAATTAAAGTTGGTAAGACCTACTCTACAGTCTACAGAACCCACGTGATCTAAATATGCTTCGGCGTTTTTTTTTATTAGCATAAATAAATCTTGGTTTTTTTTTTGGGTGAGAAGAATAAAAAGGAGCTAACGAGTGAAACGAAAGGCCACCACCATTTTCAATCTTTACATAATAATGGCAGCCACAAGAGTTATTACTGCTGCGGCGGCTGCAAGCCAAACTACCTCGTGTTTTCTCGCCAAGCGAGCTTTCGTTCTGCCGGCGAAGAAATCCTCCGGCGGATTTGGCGCTCTCTGCTTCAACAGAAGAGCTTTGGTGTTGAAATCAAAGAGACCCTTCTCGTGCAGTGCCATATACAATCCTCAGGTTAAGGTTAATCAAGAAGGTCAACCTGAAACCTTAGATTATCGGGTTTTCTTCCTCGATGGTTCCGGAAAGAAGGTAACTTTTTTTCTGACTTCTCCTTTTGTCTCTGTGTGTTCAAAATCGAAGCTTGGTTTACTAGGAAAGTATTGTGGAAATGGATTCTCTGTTTACCAAAATTCTGAGTTTTTGGGTCTTTTCACATTTTTGTTTTGGAATACTCTGTTGTTAAATTGGTTACGGATCATAATGAAGAAACCTTCTTTGAGATTGCTATCCATGTTCTAAAGATCTGCATTGTGTATTAGCTGTGAAATGCTTTTGGTTCATTACTCTCTTTTGTTGTTGAAGCTTGGTTGAGGAAATGAATGGTCTGTTTACTTAAATTCTGAGGTTTGGGTGTGTATCACATTGTTATTTGATATACTCTTGTAGTTAGATTTGCTATGTAATGAAGAAATCTTCTCTGGGATTGCAATCAATGTTTATTGAAATGCTTTTGATTCATCACTCTGTTCAATGTTTTAGTTCAAGACTGTATAATGATTATTATATGCATTTGTGTTTAGGTTTCTCCATGGCATGATATACCATTGACCTTAGGAGATGGAGTTTTCAACTTTATAGTTGAAATACCTAAAGAGTCAAAAGCGAAAATGGAGGTTGCTACTGATGAAGATTTCACTCCTATTAAGCAAGACACTAAGAAGGGGAAGCTCAGATATTATCCGTAAGTATATATAGCTTTCTCTTTCTTTCTTTTTTTTTTTTTTTTGAGTTTTGCTTTGTTTTGAGCTAACCTTTAGAGGTTTCATCATTCATTGATGACAAGTTAGCTTATTTTTGGAGTTTTGGTATAGACTGTGGAGTCAATGACTTATGGACTGGGTTTTATCTAGGTACAACATAAACTGGAACTATGGGTTGCTTCCTCAGACATGGGAAGATCCATCTCAGGCAAATTCTGAAGTTGAAGGAGCTTTTGGGGATAATGATCCAGGTAAATCTGTGATACTCTTTTTTATCTTATGAAATATGATATCACTTTGGAACAAAAGAGAATGTGCTGATGTTATGAAGCTTATTCTTTGGTTCGGATTTGTAGTTGATGTTGTTGAGATTGGTGAAACCCAAAGGAAGATAGGCGAGGTTCTAAAAATCAAGCCTTTAGCTGCTTTAGCTATGATTGATGAAGGAGAGCTAGACTGGAAGATTGTTGCCATTTCTTTGGATGATCCAAAAGCTCATCTTGTGAATGATGTTGATGATGTTGAGAAACATTTCCCGGTACGAGCTAATCTATAGTAGAAGCCAAATCCTCATACGTTACATGAATCTTGATTTTAACACAGAATCTGGTGAATCAGGGTACACTAACAGCCATTAGAGACTGGTTCAGAGACTACAAGATCCCAGATGGAAAGCCTGCTAATAGATTTGGTCTTGGAGACAAACCAGCAAACAAAGTAAGTTCCCTTTTTATTTATCTTCTTTTGTGGTGCTGCTTTATGTTTGGTTCTGAAACGGAGAGGAGATTTATATACACTTCTGGTTTGGTATTTTACAGGAGTATGCTTTGAAGATCATCCATGAAACAAATGAATCATGGGCTAAACTTGTGAAGAGATCAGTTGATGCTGGAGACCTTTCACTTTTCTGAACATACAGTATCTTCTTGCAAAGTCCACTTATGAAACTCCAATAACGAGCAGACTCCGGAGTCCTACATCATTCTTTTAAAAGAGTGTGATTTTGTTTTTTTCAACATTGATGATGACTGAGAAATAATAAAAGACAATTCTCTGCATTGGAAATATTAAAAATGGAACATGGAACAGAGTCTGTGACTTGCTAATGAAACAGAGCTTCTCTGTTTAGAGTGCAACAACACAAAGTAATAAAGATTTAGGGATCAGATGGTTGGATGAATAACACATAGCAAAACTACAGTTCATGGGACTTTAGATTCAATTAGAGCAAACAACAAAGAGATAGATAAGTGAGTGAGAATTTTCAGAGAGGTTCTCCATCAATCCATCTTCTGAACATAAGTGAACACTGATTTGGGCTATGCTCCACCGTGTGTCCTCCCTGCAAACCATTCAAGAAAAACTCTATACCACATATTATTTTTTACAGAAAAAAGGGTTTAGAAATCATTGCCTTGATGGTTGCAAATGTCATCTTGTTCGCGTACGTCCTTGCATATCTACAAACACGAATAAAAAACAGAGTTTTCTTTAAAGACAAAGAGATTGATGAGAATAGAGTTGTAAAAAATGGGTTTTTTTTGTTTACCCAGCAACTTGAATGCTACTCATCATCCAAGGTCTCCACTCATCAACAATGTTATAGTTGAGAGCTTTGATCCATGCTTCAGTTGAAGGGAAAGGTACATTCATGTCATGATCACCACTGTTCAAAAACTTCCAAATAATTGAGTTTGTCTACTGAATATATTTGAAAAATTAATATTAAATCTTGCCTGAATATGAGAGAGCGGAAGCCTTTAAGACTATTGTTCACGTAATACGGAATGGAATTGAGAATATCAAGTGTATATTGTATGTTTTGGAGGTTGCATCGATTCCATTTTCCTAGTCCCTGCATCAGATCATTTACTGTGTTTTGTATAGAAGCAACCAAAAGAATTCACAAAGGTACCTTCTTGACGCCTAGAGCTCTGCGTACATTTTCATCGTTTGCCCAAAAGGCAGACAGAAAATACTTATAAGTCTGCAAAGATGATATTAAAATGTATGAAATCAGATCAAACCCATGAATATATTAAGTAATGAACTAAGTAAAAGAGAATTGTTTACAAAGAAACTAGGAGGTGGCAATGATGATGAATCATTTCCTGAAAACTCCTAGAGGTCTCTTCTTCTTCTAGCGGTTCTTATGTTTGGTAAGGTTTTTGGTATGTCTACTATGACGTAATCAACTTTGCAGTTTCGTAACAGAATATTCTCTTCGTTTATATCTGATATACACTATAAAGTCAAAAATAAAGAGACAAAGTTAGTCTGTGAAAATGCAATCAGATAAAGTACTCAAGTGATGATGATGTGGTATATTATTAATTAAGTTATTTACGCGATGATACGTTAGAAGATGATTTGAGCATTTTGCATTACTCGGGTCTACGTCCAAGTATTTTCCTTTACAACTTCTTTTAAGTGACTGCAAAAAGTAGTGGTATTGTGACCAAAGGTATCAACAATTATATATAACATATGATGATGATGGAGATAAAGAGTACCTTAAAGAGCTCATCTGAAATAAGTCCCATCCGATGAGCAAATGGAATTTTATGGTTAGATTCAAAGGCTTCATCTATCGATGGGTTTCCAAGAACATATCCCTTCTCAAGTTTTAACAAGTTATTAGTCTCATCCAAATTCATAAAATTGAGGGAATAGTTCTATGTTTAATACCTGAAGATTTATGAGTGGTGTGAGGCTTTTCTCGTTTCCTGTTTTCATATTGTAGACTTTGATTAAAAAGCTTTGAAACCAAAAGATACCAACAAGAAGCATAAGTGGTAATTAAAAAAACGTACCAATTGAAATATGTTGAAGAACTGCTGGAACCGTTATTCCGGAATATGAATCTCCACCAACGTAAAATGGATTCAATATGAACTCCGGGTGATCCACAAACCACTGCAAGGAATCAGAATAAAACTCACTTTAGAAAAAAAATAAGTAACCAACACAAGAAAATTCATCAAAAAAAGAAGAAGAAAACACTTAACACTCCTAAGGAATTGATCAATCTGGTGAACTTGTTTGGTGCACTTGTCTCTAAAGCACGCGGAGTTCTTGCATAAGAATATCCAGAACCAGCAGGAGAGTCCAAATATAAAATGTTAGCCACCTGAAAGTATGTATATAAAGGTTCAAAATGTTGTTATTAGAGAAGAGAATCATAAAAATCCATTGGTGTAATATCTCACCTTTGTCCATGAATAAGATGTTAGCTCTAAAGGAGGCACTGTCCCATTATACACATCCCCTTTAAAAGTTACAGGACCTGAGAAAAACAATCCCTAAATTCAAACATAAAGACTTGTCTTAATCCTCCAAAATGTGAATTCCAGGTGGGACTGGGACCAATCAAGAAACATGAGATTTTAAACTTTTAAAAAAAAAAAAAAATAAAATTTTTTTTAAAAAAAAAAAAAAACAAAAAACACAATAAAAAAAAAAAAACCAATTTTTATAAAAAAAAAATAAAAAAAGAAAAAATTTAAAAAAAAAAAAAAAATATTTTTTTTTTTTTTTTTTTTTTTTAAAAAAAAAAAAAAAAAAAAAAATAAAAAATTAAAATCAATATTAATTTTTTTTAAAAAAAAAAAAGAGAAAAGTGATATGTTAGCTAGAGATTCTTAAGTATGTTTTGTTTCATCGGATTTTTGACAAGTTAGAAGAAAATGATAGAATCTTTGTACCCAGTCTCGAGCTCAAAAGGAAGAGGACCTTCAAAACCAGGAAGATATTTCACAACCGTAAAAGCGTGAATGGAGGAGATGCTCAATAGAAATAAGACGATAATGTAAAGCTTTCTCATTTTCTCTGTTTCGTAGAACAGTACTCAAATGCGAAGGAAGAAGAAAGCAATTCAAGTACAAAGATGAAAACCAAAATAGCAAATCAAGTAAATGCAATGCTCACTACGTGGCTATCGTTTACCAAATGAAACGTGTTGCAGCTTTTTCAGTTTTTCAACGCAATGAGCCATTGACGGTAAAAAATAATGGCAAAAGATGTTAGTTGAGAAATGGTGGTAAAAAAACTGTAGATATTTAGAAAAAATGAGATTTTTTTTTTTAATATATGAAATTTAAATGATTCATCACTTAACATTTATTAAAAATTAAAATAACTGTTTACGTTAAGATACTGTATTTTATAATATTTTTTTGGGAAATTATTTGTTAGTTTTTCGTCACTGATATAGATTTATTATAAGTAGAAGAATTTGGAAAAATATAATTTTTAAATCTTAGCTAGATAATGCTTGGGGTTGAAAATAAAAAAAGTGGTTCCATGATTCCAGAAACCTATCTTAACAAATTTTGATTCGGCTGGGAACGTCTTTGAAAACGTCATAGCAATCATCTCTTTATATCCACCATCTCCCTCTACTTTCAGGATTTCGTTTCCTTCCTCTTTCAATGGCTTTTGGTTTCTCAAGGCAAAATCGAAATTTACAGTCACCTTTCCGGTACGCCACATCTTTCAATTTCTTCTATTTCACTACCAATTTCTTATGTTGTTCGGTTTTCGATTCATCAAAAGATCATCTTTTGCAAACTTTTTAGTGTAAAGTTTTTGCTGTTGATGATTGTTGCAAGTTTTGCAATTTTAGTGTAGAACCCATACATTCTTTGATTGTTGAGTGATTGGTAAATCATTGCTTTTGTTATTCTATTCTGGGTTTAGGTCAAATCTGATGAATCGAGAATTTCAGGGTCTTCTCGAGTATAAAAATGCAAAATTTAGATGAGAAATCGAATCCTATTTGGTATTTTCTTTGTAATAAGATGTCTAATGTTTTCATCAACTAATTTACTGTTGTTGCAGTTGTTGATGCAGTTTGTGGAATAGTTGGTAATAGTCCACTTTGAAAATGGATTTGGTTGCTTCTGTGAAAGATTCACTTGATCGAGTTACTAAGAAACAAAAGCTGTATCACTCAGTTTCTCAAGATGTGATCGATCTTGTCCGTGATGGAATCGAAGAGACATTGAATCGAATCCTATTAGTTAACGATGGAGTAGAACATGAATCGGTTCTTACCGAGTTAAGGCGTAAGCTTGATGCTCTTTTACCTATTATCCGGCTTCAAAGATCGCAAAAGGAAACCAACTTGTGTCTAGGCAAGTTTCGGAAGATTCTTGAGAGTTCTTATCATCCTGATGATATATCTCGAGCTTGCAGAAACATCGATTTCGATATCAGCTTAGTGAATGAGATACTTATCCACCATTTTTACCGGCAAGGCTTGTTTGAAGTTGGTGATTGTTTGATTAAGGAGACTGGAGAAGAGGAAGAACCCGAGTTGAGATCTCAGTCATTAGAAATCCACCAATTAACTGAGTCAATGAAGTTCAAAAACATTGAGCCTTCACTGAGATGGATCTCTGCGAACCGCGAAAAGCTGAAGCAAAATGGTTCAAAGCTGGAGCTGAGACTCATAAGTTTGAAGTTCTGTGATATGGTAAGAGAAGGAAAGCAAAGTGATGCTATGAAATATGCAGAAACCCATTTTCCTCTGCTATACGATCCACTCAACTTAAAAGAGATACAAAGGCTTATGGTTTGTATGGTATGGATGGGATCACTTGAGAGATGTCCTTATGCAGAGATGGTTTCTCCATCACGTTGGGACAATGTAACCAACATGCTAATCAAAGAATATCACCATCTTCTTGATCAGCCATCTAATTCTCCACTGACAGTCGCGTTTTCCGCAGGTTTAGAGAGCTTACCGACGCTTTTAAAGCTTGTTGATGTAATGGCTTTGAAGGAACAAGAATGGCAAGCGATAAAACAGCTTCCGGTTCCTATGGATATAGGGAATGAGTTTCAGTTCCACTCTGTTTTTGTTTGTCCAGTGAGTAGAGATCAGAGCAGTGAAGATAACCCACCAATGATGATTCCTTGTCGTCATGTTATTTCCAAGCAATCCATCACGAGACTAAGCAAGAACTGCCCTTACCGCAGATTCAAATGTCCTTGTTGTCTTGCAGAGACTTCAGCTGCAGCATGCAGACAATTATACTTTTGAAACCATTTGGTATTTTTAAGTGTTTCAGCTGAATAATTTATGTGAACAAGGCCATGTGTTCTCTTTTACAAGAACTGGATTGGATCTTGGGCTCTTAGTTAGAACCAATAATCTATGTTGCATTTAGTTGTTTCATTAGTTTATTGTTTTTTTTTTCTTCTTCTTTTGAATCCGAGAAGAGAACCAATATCAAGATTCGAGAGCAACGCCTTTGATTAATTAGTTATTGTGATTAATTAACTAATAGTCATAGTCAAAAGGCTCAAAACGATGGCTATCAATGTAATCAAAACACGCAATTTAACACTAACTGGCCCCCACCAAACTGCAGTAAAAGTCCATCTAAAATCCATGACTTTAAGCTATTGTCACAGCCTCGTCACCTCAATCTTATCACTATTAACCTATAGTTAACTGCCACGTGTACTAAACCAATGACTTGACGCCAAAACCACGAACACTATCCTGTCATGTTAGCATTCCAAAACCACCATATACTAGTCCTCTGCATTTCTTCCAAGTATTCAACAACCAATTCAAGATTTCATTTTACAGATTAAGGAGAAAAAGTATCGCGAAATGGACAAATTCTCATACAACTCGTATCCAGATTCAGCTGAATCGTCACCAAGATCTCGCGACGTCGATTTTGAAAACCCGCCGCCATGGGAAGACCAGCAGCAACAGAGCAGCTACAAGGTGAAGTTCATGTGCAGCTATGGCGGCAAGATCCAGCCTCGTCCACACGATAACCAGCTTACCTATGTAAATGGCGATACCAAAATCATGTCCGTCGATCGCGGCATCAGTTTTCCGGCTTTGGTATCGAAGATCTCAGCCGTCTGTGGAGGCAACGTCGGTGATGGCGGCGGAGATATCTCGTTCAAGTATCAGCTTCCAGGTGAAGATCTCGATGCGTTGATTTCAGTGACTAACGATGACGATCTCGAGCATATGATGCATGAGTACGATCGGTTGCTTCGTATGTCCTCTAAGCCAGCTAGGATGCGTTTGTTTCTCTTCCCGTCTTCTTCCATTTCCGGTGGATTTGGCTCCGAAGGTTCGACTAAATCGGATCGGGATACGTTAAATCCAATCCCTAGCCGACCTGAATCGGAGAAATCCGTAACCGCTCCGACTAGTAATGCTGATTTCTTGTTCGGATTATCAGAGAAAGTAGCTCCACCTCCGGCATCGCCGACAAAAGTTCCTCAACCGGTACGGGTACCGGAACCGGTTTCGCTTGAACCGCCGATATTCGTAGATCAACGAATGATACAACCAGAACACGGCGTTAATCCAGCGGAGATTCAAAGACAAGTCCAGGAATTTCAAAGGATTCAAATCAGAGATCAAGAACAACAACAACAACAAATGCTACATCAGAATCAAATCAGAGATCAAGAACAACAACAAATGCTACATCAGAATCAGCTTCTTCATCAACAACAACAAGAGGCTATACATCAGAATCAGCTTCTTCATCAACAACAACAACAACAACAACAACAACAACAAGAGGCTATGTACAGAAGAAAAAGTGAAGACGGACTCATAGAAACTGGACGATACTTCTCTCCAACATACGCTCAAAATCCGGCGGCGGCGACGAATCAACAACAACCTCCGATTGGCTACTGGCAAGGAAACAACAACAGCAACAACATTCCAGGGAACATGTACACAACAACGTCAACGAATCTACCGGAGCAACAAGTATACATGATTCCAGCTCAATCTCCATCTCCAGTATACCATAGCGTCATGAGACCACCAACGACACAGGGAAACCAAGGCTATTACCCAACTGTTCAACGAATTCATCATCCTGATGCATACATGGAGCAACAGAGCCAGCAAGGTTACAACGTGGTTCAACCACAGCCACCGTATTCAGGTGGTCCACAAGTTATGACTGGTGTTGGTCCTCCAATGGGTTTACAAGAATCGTATTCACAAATGGGTCAACCTGTGTACTATACGATGGCTGGAGAAGGCATGATGGTGCAACCGCAACAGACTCAGCAGCAGTACCAGGGAATGGGTCAACCGGTTAGCGGTATGACCGATCTCAGAACCGGACCGGATGGGAAAGTGGTGGTTAACATGGCTGTACCAAAAGTTTCACAAGGTTTAGATTCTTCAATGTGAGTGTGAGATTGAGATTGAGGTAAATGTTAAGATAAGGATTATTATTATCCAGTTCTAGAAACTTTATGATATATGTAAAAGTTGTATTAGATCAAATTAGAATCTGGATTTCTGATTAATCACTTTTGATGGTTTTCCCTTTTTTATATCTTTCGTTTGGTAACTTCTTTGAGAGTTCTGTTTTTAACTTTTAAGGTCTCTTGTCTCTTGTGCAATTAGTTGAGTATAAATATTATTATGCAATTATAAATTCACTCACATTGAAACAAGTTTTGAGAATTAGTTATCCATTTGATTTAATTTGGACAGGTTAAAGGGGTCCAAAATTCCAAGTAAATTATATGGACACACATGTGTTGTGGTGGGAAAAAAGTGTTAGGTGGGAAAGCATTGCATGTTAATAGAGACTCGCTTGTCATATATTATCATTCAATTTTATTTTACTAAGTGACAATCATTTTATTGACATCATCATTGATCATCTAAAGTCTATGTCGTTATTATTTTTTGTTGCCAAATTAATTACAGGTCTCAATCCAGAAACAGGTGTCCATGTAAAAGCTACATTGTCTTTGTCATTGGGATTCAAATTGATATCATCCTTCCCCTTGCTCTCAAATTTGTCTTATCAAAATTTGTTTCTTGTCTTTACATCATCAATGAATGTCAATCAGATTGATTCTAATTCGGATTTTTTCTAGTGGAGTCGGTCCCAAATTTTGTTTTGACATAAGAAGAAATCAATGAGCAAGCAAGAAAACTAATTTACCCCCAACACTCAAAATACCCTTTCCCATAGTTTTTGACCCAACTTTATAAGGTTTTCTCAACCGGTGAAAAAGAGACGAAAGTACCAGTGGATGCAATGCAAACCTGGATTTTACCTTCTTCTTCTCCTAATTTTTTAAACTTTCATTCTGTTTTACCTATTTTTTCCTTATTAATTTTTGTTTTAGTCTATAAAAATATTTTAGAATTATTTTTCGTAATAGAAAAATCTTACTCAGACATGTTTCAGGTTAATAATATCGAAAAAAATGATGTGATGCTATAGTGTATTTGGTTGGAATTGGATAATGGCTGATTAAAAAGTCCGCCCAAAGTTTTGTTTTCACAAATAAAGAAAATTCAAAAGTACCCTGGCCCGTAATATTGACCCAACGTTATAAGTAGAATCATATTCAATCCAACTCGGAATTGTTTTTTCAATATTAAAAGTTTAAAACACAAACACAGTTATAAAAAAAAAATAACTAAAAATAACAAACGCAGTCGATTCAAAATTTCCTTAGATCGTCGACTGGTGAGTGATCTAACCATCCCCCAAATTTATTTTGAATCATTTGCAGTGGCTTCCCCAAAAACTCTCTCAACAATGGTATCATTCCTCTTTCTTTCATCACACTCAACGCACACTGTGCCACATAGTTGCCAAACTTATGTTTCGCCATTCTTACCCATTCTTTTTCATTTCCTCTAAACTCCAACACTTTCAATCTCGCAAAATCTGAGTTCAAACACTTCTCCACCACATAGCTTCCCCCCTTACACATCGCTAAACTGAAGAAATTTCCACCAAGTCTCTCGGCGATTGCGTTTTTTGCATTCGGGTTGTGTCAGAAATTTCTGCACAACGTATGTTCCATAGGGGTCAAAAGATAACCATTTTGCGTACTCCGCGACACGTTCAAATATTAGGTCTCTATATTTGCCTTTGATCTCTTCAAACACCATGTTTACGGCAGTGCATCCGTTTTCTAGCTTCGCAAGTTCCACAGCGTTGTTCAACGTGAGCACTTAGAGCATCTCCTTCCAGGGTTTATCGACGGCTCGAATAGTGGGGTTTATCAAGTTAAGACCGTACTTGTCTTCCATGAGCTTCCTGAAGTTTAGGCAGACGGAGCTAAATATGATGTGGTCTAAGCTAGGGCTGCGTTTAAGAAGCATTTTTAATGCTTTTGAGCCATTTTCGTTCGTAGCCAACTTGAGGAAAGTGAAGTTGTTTTTGGTCAACGTTGATCCGATGGTAACTTTCATTACACGTCATCATTGATAGTAAGTTATCAACATTATAATTAATGTCGATCCCCGGGCTCACAAAACTCAGAGGAGAAGAGAAGGGTTGGACGGAGTTTCTGGAGCAAGGAGCACTTGGTTGGGGCATCCACGGCGGAGTGAGTGGGGGAGTGGTGAAGCTAGCGGCGGAGATATGACTAATGTTATAATTAACGTTGAGATTAGGTCGGTTGTTGTTACAGCTGATGTTGCTGGATTCTCCATTTTCTCTATAGTTATTATAGTTGGCATAGAAATTAAGGTTCTCGAAAGCGGTGAACAAAGGGGTTTGGTCCGTATCGTTGGGCGTAAGGTTTTTGACATTATCGCACGACATCGATATAGCTTAGATTGCAAGAAAACAAGGAATGCGATCTGCTAAAAAAGAGATTGTGTTACCAAATTGTTTGTGAGGGGTTGCTTTATATAAGAGAGGAGATTGTGTGTTCGGAGTTATATAGGTAAGAGCTCCTTAGTCACATTGGATTTGGAGATATTTGGAAAGGTCTTCCTTTTGCCATAAGGTTTTGAAATATTGGCATAACAAGCGAACCGGAAATTTATTCCAAATTAATAAAATTAAATTGAAGTTGAGAAATTTCATGAAGAAAACTTATTGCAAAAGAGATTAACGTAGCAACAGAACATTGATAAAACATTTATTACATCATTTCAACTCCTTCAAAACGGTCTGAGAACAAAGAAAAGCAAACAAATATAGCCTTAAAAAGCCTAAAATCCAAAAAAAAAAACAAGTGTTAAATCTTATCTTTTCAAGACACAGTTTGACAAATGTTTCTTCTCTCTTTATTAATCTTGTTCATCTCAAAGAAACGCTTATTGGAGACTTTGGCAGCTTCATCGATGGGTCACGAGTGAGTGAGTACTCTTGATAGTATGGTAAAGCGCGGCTAGTGCAGTAACCGAGGTGATGACCGGAAGTTGCTGCTGTACATGGTAAAGGACTTGGTAGAAACTCGGGTAGGTGAGGCAAATCATACCCATTTTCAGGTAGAGAAGGTAGCCGGCGAAAGTGACTCCAGTCAAGTAAACCCCAGAGATTCTGTTGAAAATCGATAACATGGAGTTCATCTGAGGCTGGTAAACAGGAAGGTGAGGAGATAAAGGGCGAAAGCTTTTGGTTTTTGGTTCCTCTTGTGTTGTCTTTATATCCCCTGAGATTGTAGAGAACAAGCGTTTCGATGTTCCCACATCAAGAGCTCGGAAAGATCGGGTGAAATGAGCTCCAACAATTGCAGTCTCAGTAGCTTTTGAATGCTAAAAGAATATTGAAACAAGAATCACAAGGCACAAGCATAAGCTAATCTACTCTTAACCCATTACAAAGGAACCAAAATGTGGAGAAAGTCATCTTACCTCTCTCTCATCTCTAATGGCATTGCTTGTGTTAGTACTGCCCAAACCAGTACCAACAATGTCATTCACAGCAGGTTTTGACCTATCAGAGAAAACAGTAAGAAATACATCTACACAGTGATTCTATAGGTATTTGCATTACAAGAAACAAACAAAACCTACCCGAAAGCTCTACAAAAATTTGCATAGTTTTGACCAGTGTATGAACTACCCCATGAAGGTTGAGCATTACCAGCAAGCTGCAAAATAAGAACGTTTCCAAGAGCAGTTAAGAAAAACACTTTCTATACGCATATGCTATACATATAGACCCTAGATGGAGCTAATCATCTTCTTCATCATCATCCCAATGTATTAAACCACAAGCTTTCTCAATTAATCAAAAGGAACAAATCTCAGAAATTGGTAACAGTCTTAAGATTATTCCGAGAAAATTATATTACGAAAAAAACAGATTCGTCTCTATTCACACAACAAATGTCAAGTTCTCAATTTTTGTATATGAAACGATTAAACATAATAACACACCAAAATCTACAAATGGATATATATATATATATATAATCCGTTTCATTCCCTGAAAATATCCCGGAGAACTCAAATGGTAAATCTTGAAGAAGAGAGACGAAACTAAACGAATCCCAATTTTTTTCCTCGATCTATCAATTATTTCACAACGCAATCAACGAGTAAAAAACATACAGATTTATACACAGAAAGAGGCGCAGAGACGACATCGCGTCGGCGAATCGATCGGAGAAGAGCCGTAGCAGCCATAGACTGAATCAGATCACTACTTTGCTTATCTTCCTGCGAAAATTCGACAAATAACCCAACAACAGAAATGGGATCTCGATTAAATCAGTCCTAATTTCATGAAAATAAAAATAAAAATAAACTAGAGGGTAATTTCGTAAATTACAAATTCCCACTAAGTTATCCGCACGTTTCACAATGAGTTTAGTACTGAAACCTCTGGCTCGTTTAGCGGGCCTGGTCATGACCTCGTCTCCATCGTCTAGGCTTTATAGCGTGATGGTCCGGTTAATTCGATTTTACATGCTTTGCAATAGTGACAGAATCGTGAGAACGCATCATTAACCATCATATTACATAACAAAGGTTATTTTTTAGCATAGAAACATTAGGTTTCATTCCCAGACAAAAGCTTTATTAGAGAGACAAATCCATTGCTCGCTCTTCTAAAAGGCACAAGTTCCTTGGACATAGAACCCACCATCATCTAACCTAATCTCTTCACCCAAGTGGCACAAATTTACGAAAACTTTCACTTTTTCACTTCCTCGTACTCTGCCTCTGGAGCTTGATCACTGCCTCCCTGTGATCCTCCTCCTGATGCAGAGCCGCCACCAGAAGAACCACCAGACATGTGCTCTCCAATCTTAGAAAGAGCTTTGTTTGCAGCATCAATCTTGGCCTTGATCTCATTGACATCATCCCCAGAGGAAGCGCTCCTTAGATCCGCCACAGCGTCCTCGATCTCCTTGGCAACTTCACTTGGGATTTTCTCTCTGTATTCACCAAGACTCTTCTCTATGCTGTAAATTGTAGTGTCAGCTGTGTTCTTAGTGTCGATCAGCTCTTTTCTTTCTTTGTCTTTTTGAGCATGCAACTCTGCTTCTCTCACCATCTTCTGGATATCATCCTCTGAGAGCCCACCTGAGGATCGGATTGTGATCTGTTGTTCTTTACCAGTTGTCTTGTCCTTGGCGGAAACAGTGACAATGCCATTGGCATCGATGTCGAATGTGACTTCAATCTGAGGGATGCCTCTTGGAGATGGTGGAATGCCCACTAGATCAAATTCTCCCAAGAGCTTGTTGTCTGTTGCCATTTCACGCTCACCTTGAAGCACCCTGATCCCAACTTGTGTCTGATTATCGGCTGCGGTTGAGAACACCTTCAAAAGAATGAAACGCACTTTAGTAAAAACTTGACCAACAAAACGGTAGCTTTGGAGGGATCACAAGAATGTGTTTTTGACCCTCAAAACAAAAAGATTGAAATTGTGTAGGAATTAATGCCATCAGGAGTAACTCCAGTATGCTTTGCTAAGACAATACAGATCAAACTCCAATACGTGCCTCATACTATCCTACTTTTGCCTTTGCTCCTACGTAATAATTAGGATTCCTTCCACGTTACTTAGTGATTAAAATCTTGACGGACATACCTGACTTTTCTTTGTGGGGATGGTTGTATTCCGGGTGATCAGCCTTGTAAAGACACCACCAAGTGTTTCAATACCAAGCGAAAGAGGTGTGACATCCAGAAGCAGCAATTCTTTGACGTCACCACGGAGGATACCACCTTGAAGTGCAGCACCCATAGCAACAGCCTCATCAGGATTGACACCTTTGCTAGGAGTCTTTCCAAAGATCTCCGAGACCACAGATTGTACCTTGGGAACACGGGTCATTCCTCCAACAAGAAGTACTTCATCAACATCCTTAGCACTTATACCGGCATCCTTGAGACAGTTCTTACAAGGATCACGGGTCCTCTCAATCAAGTGGTTCACCAGAGTTTCAAATCTTGACCTTGTTAGGGTGATGTTGAAATGCTTTGCCCCTGACGCATCAGCTGTGATAAATGGGAGATTAATTTCAGTTTGAGAAGTAGATGATAGTTCTATCTTTGCTTTCTCAGCAGCTTCTCGAAGCCTCTGCAGAGCAAGTCTGTCTTTGGAAAGGTCTATTCCCTCAGTGGTCTTGAATTCATTCACCAAGAAATCTAGCAGAGCATTATCGAAATCCTCTCCACCCAAGAAGGTATCACCATTAGTGGCTTTCACCTGAAATAGAAATTTAATAATAAGAAAGATCCTCAAAGAAAGGTAACAGAACACTTAACAAACATAAAATCACTTGGGAGACAAATACCTCGAAAACTCCATTAGAAATCTCCAAAACAGATATATCAAAAGTCCCACCACCAAGATCAAACACAGCAATCAAACCCTCCTTGTTGGTCATTCCATAGGACAGAGCAGCAGCAGTAGGCTCGTTTATAATTCTCTCGACATCAAGACCAGCAATTCTACCAGCATCTTTTGTTGCTTGCCTCTGAGCATCATTAAAGTAAGCTGGAACAGTGACAACAGCTTTCTTGACTGATTTCCCAAGGTAAGCTTCAGCTGTCTCTTTCATCTTTGTCAACACAAAAGCTCCAACCTGACTAGGAGAATACTTCTGACCATTGGCTTCAACCCACGCATCGCCATTAGGTGCACGCACAATCTTGTAAGGCACCATCTTCATTTCTTTCTGCGTTTGTGGATCATCGAATTTTCTCCCAATCAAACGTTTTGTTCCAGATACTGTGTTTGTTGGATTAGTAACAGCTTGTCGCTTGGCTGGTGTTCCCACAAGAAGTTCTCCTTTTGGGTTAAATGCTACAACTGATGGTGTGGTTCGAGCACCTTCAGCATTTTCAATGACTTTAGGATTCTACAAAATCAGATATGAAACACAAAGCTTAGCACAAGCATTAATATCTACAAAAAAAAATCAAAACTAATGTAATCATCGCCTCACCTTCCCCTCCATGACTGCAACACAGGAATTAGTAGTACCCAAGTCAATACCAATGACATCATTCCCAGCAGGCTTCGAGCTGAATCGAGAAGAAGAAAACTTTTAGAACATAAACATAGCAAGATCTTGGTGCTAGCTAATAGGAGGAAAGATCAATTACCTAAATGCTCTGGAAAAGCTTCTCAGATTCTGACCGATATAAGAATTGTTCACTGATAGTTTCCCGTTGCTCGAGAGCTGCAACAACGATGACCAGATCAGGCCAACGAGATTAAATCAGTATCGCGTAAAGATAGAAAACGGATCGAGTGAAGATAGAAGACATACGCATTTGTAAGCTGAGAAAGGAGCGGAAGCGACTTCACGGCGCCGGATTGAGCGGAGGAGAGCAGCGGTAGCCATGTATTGAAATTCAAGAGGCGATAGATCAGATAAGAAGATGCAAAATGATGCGATGAAATTGCCTGAGGGTTTTGGGTTTTTGAAGGGACGAAAGTTCTTTTTTCTAGAGGAAGAGGGAAGGTTCTAGACGGTGATACTTCTCGACGTCGACGATGATAATGCTCAGCTTTAAAAAAAAAAAAAAACACAAACTGTATCTCGCTTCATAAAACGACGTGGTTTCGCGAGCTTGAAAAAGCACTCGGACGTGATATTGCCACGTGGAATACAAAGAATTAAAAGTTTTTAAATTTTCCGAAATTTTTTGGTTTTCCTTTCTTTAAATATTTCAAAGGATCGGAAAAAGCCCTAATTTTACAATCCACAATGAGGAATTACAGGCGGCGCCGGTACGACGACGGTGAAGGTTCAACCGCAGAGGCGACACTGTCTTCTTCTCGTTACTCGTCAGTCTGTTCAGCAACAGCGGAGGCAAAACCACAGTCTTCGTCTGTTTCGTCAGCCTGTTCAATCCCTAGGAAAATCATCGGTGAAGGTGCAGCAACAGTGGAGGCAAAAACACAGTCGTCGTCTGTTTCGTCAGCCTATGTCTTTTTAATGGACGAGGATGGGGAAGAAGGTGGACCTCTACCTGTGACGATAACCTATGAGAAGCGCATAGATGGATCTTCTCGGGAGCTTTACTCTTTCAACAAGGAACAGTATCCTGCTTATCCTGCTGCAGTTTCTGTTTTTGATGAAAAGCCTGGTCATGGTCGGAAAAGATATATTGATGAGGATGAGGATCTACAAGAGCTATTATCTAAGAGAAGAAGAAACTGTGAGGATGAGGATCTACATGAGCTATTACATAAGCGTCTTTTGGGAAAAAAGTCTCAATGGTCACATTGGGCTACAACTAGTGATGGAACCATGCTTTTGCATCCTAACCAGCAGCCACTACCGCAACAGCAACCACGGCAGCCGCAGATTTATAACTATCATGCGGATGAGGATGAGATCTACATGAGCTATCACATAAGAAGCGTCTTCGTGAAATTACCTGCCAAGGGTCACATTGGACTACTGTAATGCCTTTGCATCCTAACCAGCAGCCTCTACCGCCACCGCAGCCGCAGATTTATGATTATCATACCGAGATGCCACTTGGTTCAGTGCCCAACGTTTTTGTTCCCGAGCTTGCTAAGAAGGTATTGCTCTATGAACTTGCCTTCTTACTACTTATTAATCTGCTTGCTTGGTATTGCTATTCTAGTTTATTATTAGTTGAGCTGAATTTTTAAACTTAGTGATTCTTTTGTGAGATTTGTTGCTTCTCATATCTAATTTGGTTTCTGATGAATTTGGATTTTTTTATCCAGGAATCTCTTGCCAAAGCCTTTGCTTATCTGGCTGCTCCGTTGATGAGTATCGCAGCCCGTGAAGGTTCTCTATCTGTACCTGTTGACAAGTTTGTCTTTCTGCGAAAATTCCACGACTCAGCTTCTGTTATCCACGACTTCTTGCAGGTAATGTTTTGTGCCTGTGGTCGTTTTTCTCTAGCTTTTGTTATTCTAGTCTCTGATCTGTATTTTTATTTCGCAGGAAAAGGTTTCCTTAATCGAAGAAATCGAAGTTCAGATAAAGGAATTTGATGAAAAACATGCTTCAGCTATTCTAGAAAGGAGAACTGCTAATGACCATGACGAAATGGTAGAGTTGGGGGCTGCTGTAGAAGCAGCAATGGCAGTTCTAAACAAACAAGGGAACAGTAGTTCAGCTTTTGATACTGTCACAAGTGCTGCGTTGGCTGTCTCTGCTTTTATAAGACTGCAGGATGACGAATTTGGGAGAGACAAAAACCTGCGAGCTCGAAAGCCTGCATCAGCCATGGGGATTGATGGATCTTGTCTGGAAATACAAGGAGAATCAAGTACTGATGAGAGTGACAGTGAGACTTCAGCTTATAAGTAGACAAGAGCTGGCTTACTTGAGAGTGCTGATAAAGTCTTTCGTGATGCATCTGATGTGTATTCACGGCTTTCAAGGGTGAGGACGAGATTTAGGAGGTGGAAGCGAAAGAATTTATCTACTTATCGGGACGATTACATGTATCTGGACGATCCTTCCATCTTTTCACCTTATGTAAGACTGGAGCTTTTGAAATGGGATCCTCTTCATCAAGATGTGGATTTCTGTGACATGAAATGGCATGGATTGCTATTTGATAATGGGAAGCCAGAAGACGTGGATGATACTGATGCCTACCTTGTGTCTGAGCTAGTGGAAAAGGTTGCGATTCCCATTTTGCACCATAGGATTGTTCGTTGCTGGAATGTACTTAGCACTCGGGAGACGAGAAATGTTGTTGCTGCTACAAGCATGGTGAAAGGTTATGTTCCTGCTTCGAGTGAGGCCCTAGCAGAACTATTTGCTGCTATTCGTGCTCGCCTTGTTGAAGCCATTGCAGCTATTACTGTATGAATTTACATCTCTTGCTAATTTCCTAATAAATCTCATTGATTCTGTTATTAGATTCTTGACTTATGATATCCTTTGGTTCTTTCTATATTCTCCAGGTTCCGACATTGGATCCATGATTTGAGGTATGCGCTTTAACTATTATATTTTCTTAAAAAAAATAATTTTAAACATTTTTCTTTAGATAATCATTTGCTTAGATCCGCAGTTCTAATATGCCCACGGCCTTTGGTGGTCTATGAGAATGCTCTATAGCCTCTGTGGTAGTTCCTGTTAGTCCATTTGACACTCAAACCAAATCTTTCCAAGAAATAACTTCAAACCTCTTTAGCTTCCTTATCTCTTTTTGTTTGTTTCTTTCTTTTATCAATTAATTGCACATTTATTTTGATTTTATCGTTGTTGAACAATTGGATGAATAACCAAGTTATGGATAAATTGTATATAAGATTTTATAGTTATATGTTATGTATTTCTATCAAATATTTTTTCGAAATTTTAAACGTTGAAATGAAGTTTGAGTTTACACTTTACGTATAAAAATATCCAAAATTTAACAATGCGTTTTAAAAATCTGATAGACAATCATGAATTTTGAAAATGATTTTCATCATTCAGATGCTTGATAGCTAATGCTTTAAAAGAGATATTAGCTATTGAAAAAACACATTAATATTATTGTACTTATAACTTTCATTGCTCCCTATGCTTCCCTTATGATAGCATAAACTTTTTTTTTCTTAAATTGAAAAGGGACAATAATTGAATTGAGGTAAGTTGGTCTATAAAAGAAAACACTTTCTTTTGTTGTCTCTTCATTCTAGTTTCTTATCAACATCATAAACGCTCTACTCTTTTATTTCATTTAATTAAAATGTTTGGAATTTGGAATTCTAGTGTGGTGGAGGTGTACGGAACACGAGTTATTGAAAAAGAGCAGATGAAGCCCTAAATGGCTGGCACTTTTTCTTTTAAAATGCAAATTCCATTCAAATTCAATAATTTCAAAAAGAGATTAAATGAAATTCAGTACTTCTTGGAAATCTTTGGTTTGAGTGTCAAATGACCATGTACTTTAACTTTCGAGAGGCCAACAGTGGGAATGAAATAATCGCATTGAAAAGGCGATCACTGTCCAAACAAGCATAAAACGGTAAACCAAAGGGATGTGCATACGTGGGTTTCGGATGTACACTCTGTGCAGCTAAAATGTCATACTTTAGGTGCCGGCGTGTAATCTCTCTAGTAAAACGTCTCCCTTCAACTCGTAAAAACAGGTACGCTTATCCAACCCATTTTGCTTTATCTGCTCTTTTTCAATAACTCGTGTTCCGTACACCTCCACCACACTAGAATTCCAAGTTCCAAACATTTTAATTAAATGAAATAAAAGAGTAGAGCGTTTATGATGTTGATAAGAAACTAGAATGATGAGACAACAAAAAAAGTGTTTTCTTTTATAGACCAACTTGCCTCAATTCAATTATTGTCCATTTTCCATTCAAGAAAAAAAAAGTTTATGTTGTCACAAGGCAAGTATAGGGAGAAACGAAAGTTACAAGTACAATAATATTGATGTGTCTTTTTCAATTGGTACCATCTCTTCTAAAACATTAGCTATCAAGCATCTGAATGATGAAAATCATTTTTAAAGTTCATGATTGTCTTTCAGATTTTTAAAATGCATTGCTAGATTTTGAATATTTTTTTACGTAAAGTATAAACTCAAACTTCATTTCAACGTTTAAAATTTCGAAAAAGTATTTGATAGAAATACATAACTATAAAATCTTATATACAATTTAGCCATAATTTGGTTATTCATTCAAATGTTCAACAACGATAAAATCGAAATAAATGTGCAATTAATTGATAAAATAAATAAACAAACAAAAAGAGATAAGGAAGCTAAAGAGCTCTGAACTTACTTCTTGGAAATCTTTGGTTTGAGTGTCAAATGAACTACCACAGGGGCTGTAGAGGCTTTCTCAAAGGCCAACGGTGCGGGGAATGAAATAATCGCATTGAAAAGGCGATCACTGTCCAAACAAGCATAAAACGGTAAATCAGTGGGATGTGCATACGTGGGTTTCGGATGTACACTCTGTGCAGCTAAAATGTCATACTTTAGGTGTCGGCGTGTAATCTCTCTAGTAAAACGTTTCCCTTCAACTCGTAAAAAACAGGTACGCTTATCCAACCCATTTTGCTTCATCTGCTCTTTTTCATTAATTCGTGTTCCGTACACCTCTACCACACTGGAATTCCAAGTTCCAAACATTTTGATTAAATGAAATAAAAGAGTAGAGCGTTTCTGATGTTGATAAGAAGTTAGAATGAAGAGACAATAAAGAAAGTGTTTTTTTTTATAGACCAACTTGCCTCAATTCAATTATTGTCCATTTTCCATTCAAGAAAAAAAAAAGTTTATGTTGTCACAAGGGAAGCATAGGGAGCAACGAAAGTTACAAGTACAATAATATTGATGTGTCTTTTTCAATTGGTACTATCTTTTCTAAAACATTAGCTATCAGGCATCTGAATGATGAAAATCATTTTCAAAGTTCATGATTGTCTTTCAGATTTTTAAAATGCATTGCTAGATTTTGAATATTTTTTTACGTAAAGTATAAACTCAAACTTCATTTCAACGTTTAAAATTTCAAAAAAGTATTTGATAGAAATACATAACATATAACTATAAAATCCTATATACAATTTAGCCATAACTTGGTTATTCATTCAATTGTTCAACAACGATAAAATCAAAATAAATGTGCAATTAATTGATAAAATAAATAAACAAACAAAAAGAGATAAGGATATATACAATTTAGCATATAACTATAAAATCCTATATACAATTTAGCCATAACTTGGTTATTCATTCAATTGTTCAACAACGATAAAATCAAAATAAATGTGCAATTAATTGATAAAATAAATAAACAAACAAAAAGAAATAAGGAAGCTAAAGAGGTCTGAACTTACTTCTTGGAAATCTTTGGTTTGAGTGTCAAATGGACTAACAGGAACTACCACAGGGGCTGTAGAGGCTTCCTCAGAGACCACCACAGGCCGTGGGCATATTAGAGCTGCGGATCTAAGCAAATTATTCTCTAAAGAAAAATGTTTAAAATCATTTTTTTAAGAAAATAGAATAGTTAAAGCGCATACCTCGAATCGTGGATCCAAACAGATTTTCACCATCGTTAGTAGCTTTATATGAAAGATCGCTACTAGGCCGATCATCGCTTCTAGCCCTAAGCAAACCTCGAACCATGCCCTCAAACATAGAATATCCACCATCATAGCTACTAGCCCTATATGAATTGGAGGATGTAGTGTGCGGAGTAGAACTTTCTGAACAATCAAGAAAACAAATTAAAAATGAACACATCAATAAATATAAGAGATCTAATGTAAAATACAAACATGATGAGTCGAAACCCAAAGAAAACAAAAATAATTACATAATAAAAACACACCTACAGAGCTAAAGTATGAGAAATGTCCAAAAATTAAAATTTTCATTAATTAAAACTGACATATTTTATTTTCATGTTTGCCAATGAAATGTTCATGATCAGATTGTAACGCATTCTCCTCTGCAACAGGTAAAACGTGGAGTTGTTCTCCTGAAAGAACAGACAAAGTATCCATTTCAAAACTAGAGTGTAAATCACGAATCCAATTGGTGGCTGCAATTGATCCATTGTCGCACTGGAATACTTCCATGATGCTGCTTGAAGATCCGCAAATGTTGAACTATCAATTTGCTGAGGGTATGAGACACCATTTTTGTCCTCCTGCGGTTCATGTACTGTAAGCGAACCAGGTATCTCCAAAGTTGCAACCGAGCATGTGTCACACATCAATTTCTTTGATTTTGTCTCTAAAGTCGCCGCTGTGTCACTCACTTGATTCTTCCTCTAGCCGCTGGATAGTCGTATCTTCCTTCCATTGTTTCAGTTTACGATCATAATCTTCGTTCCCTTGTTTCATCTTGCGATCAAACTCCATCTTGGCCCTGATTGTTTCATCTTTGTCCAGAGTTGATTTCTCTGGAACTTTAGTCTCTAACATTGAATCTGTGCTTGGATCCTCTTCCATCGATTCCCCAAAACGCAGAAACAAGCGTTGTCTGAAATTATCCCACGAAGAAAACTCATCTCTATTCCTTTCCCCAGTTAAACCATTTCAAAACATCTGGACGTTCCTTCCATCTTTTCACCTTATGTAAGACTGGAGCTTTTGAAATGGGATCCTCTTCATCAAGATTTGGATTTATGTGACATGAAATGGCATGGATTGCTATTTTGATAATGGGAAGCCAGAAGACGTGGATGATACTGATGTCAACCTTGTGTCTGAGCTAGTGGAAAAGGTTGCAATTCCCATTTTGCACCATAGGATTGTTCGTTGCTGGGATGTACTTAGCATTCGGGAGACAAGAAATGTTGTTCCTGCTACAATCATGGTGAAAGGTTATGTTTCTGCTTCAAGTGAGGCCCTCGCAAAACTATTTACTGCTATTCGTGCTCACTTTGTTGAAGCCATTGCAGCTATTACTGTATGAATTTACATCTCTTGCTAATTTCCTAATAAATCTCATTTGGACTAATGAATGATATCCTCTGATTTTGTTTTCTTAATTCTTCAGGTTCCGACATGGGACCCTATGGTATTAAAGGCTGTACCTAAGGCTTCACAAGCTGTAGCGTATAGGTTTGGGACATCAGTTCGTCTTATCAGAAATATTTGTATGTGGAAAGGCATCCTGGCGCTTCCAGTGTTGGAGAACTTGGCTCTAAGTGACCTTTTGTTTGGAAAAGTTTTACCACATGTTAGAGGCATTGCATCAAAATCAAATATCCATGATGCTGTGACAAGAACTGAAAGGATCGTTGCTTCTTTGTCTGGAGTATGGACAGGACCAAGAACCCACAGGTAACCATGATTTCTTTCAATAGTCAAATCAGAAAATTTGTTTTGCATACTAAAATGTTTTATTTGATTTTGCAGTCATCCGCTGCTGAAACCTCTTGTGGATTATTGTACTCTGATTCTTGGAAGAATTCTCGAGACAAGGCTGGACGATGCAGAAACAATTGGTCTCGCCCGCAGGTTAAAGAGAATACTAGTCCAGATCCATGACTATCATGAAGAGGCCGTGGCATTGGGTTAGAATATTCAATCTCAAGGAGGCACTTTAAATTAAGCATAGACAATAGTTCTTCTATCAATATAAGCCACAAGTTGTTCTCGTGTGCAGTAAATTTCTATTACAAACTCTGCTTTATCGCAAAAAAAAAAAAAAAAAAAAAAACAAAATACCAGTTAAAAAGTTTTGACTCCAATTTCGGGGAGTGTTTTGAATTTTATGCTGGATTCTCCGAAATCCATTGATTATATTCATCCATTCTTATGATAAACGAGCTTGAACAAGCAGTTCCGCCTCCTCCATAAGCCTTTACCAAAATATAAAAACATGGAATAATAGATCATTAAAACCAGAATAATAAAAAATACGGTAAGATTATGAAACAAACAAACCTTAGCAACTTCAGATGTATCAATTAGATCATCGGTGCTTCTCAAGCACATTTTAAGATTGTTCCTTTGCATAAATGTAACACCTCCTATTGGCCTGATTTCAAAGAGATGTTACTAACTTACTTACTGACTATCCACAATTTCTTCATAACAGCAAGAAGCGTCATAAGGAAATTAGATATACCTCAGACCAGCTGCAGAACTTTGTAGACTAAGGAGCTTGCCTAGTTCATCGCTTAGTTGATGGTTACCATCTCCGCGAATTCCCTATGCGTAAAACAAAATCTAGTCTGACTCAAGTAATGATTTTTCGAAATAAAGGAGGAAAAGAATTACCAGGCACTCTCCATATAGCCCTCTTCCCAATCTGATCTTCATAGCTTTATTCAGCTTTAGTAGTTTCTTTGCATCAATAAGCCGAGATGAAAAATACGAATTCCCATAAGCAATGAGATCCCCCGAACTTACTCTTAACAACTACAACATAGAGACATGATATAACTACCTGATGAGTGGTTTTAATGATTTCACATAGAGACATGCGCAGATTCAATAACATTTTAATGATTTCACCAAAGGAAACAATGTGAACAGGCAAAGTATCCAAAAAAAAAATCGAAATGAAGCATCGAACCTGTTGGTACATGTAAGGATTGGTGATACAATTGATCCTTGAGCGCCAATCCTTAAGACCAAAGCTGAAAGCTTTGATATCTGGTAACCTCCATCGTCGAAGATCGATATCTTCTATGCAATCAAGAACTGATTCAACCCGAGTTTTGTCTTCAACATCTAGCAAACTGAGAGATTGCCCCTAGCCAATATAATGTCATGATTATGAGTAAGCTGTGTATATTAATACCAAATTGAATCATATACACTACTCAGTAACATTATTCTTACTTACTAACCTCAGGAAATCTTTGATCTGTGAGTTTACTGGAAAAATACTTATACACAGCCTTTGAGCTACTCGTTTCAGTATCAACATTAATCTTAAGACTTTTGTTCTGCTCTTCTTGTAGTGAGCCAACCCTTGCCAATGCTGAGTTCCGGTGATCAAAACATATAATCCTAAACCCAAAATACGAAATTAAATCCTCAAAGAGCTTAAAAATTTGAAACCAAAATGTTTGTGAAAACTAATAACATCACTTAACATACTCGCAAGCTGTATTCCGGCAAGCAAAGTCTTTAGGAATAACGAAATCGAGCAGATAACACTTGTCGAACTCATCCAAACAAAGATCTTCAACTCTACAAAAGTTTTCGAATTCCCAGTAACATCAAACGATTAAACTCAAAACCTGTTGAAATCGGGTCAAATTGAGAGAAATGTTGACCTAAAGGGTACGACGGAAGAAAAAGGCAATATGAGACAAGGAAGACGGAGGCGAGAGTGGTAGAGTTGAGCGAACAGAGCTGAAAAAGCGCCGGAGAAGGAGGGATAATTGTATAGCACTAAGTTTGGTACTTTCTCTTCTAAAGCATTAGCTATGGATTCGAGCGCCGCATCTGATCGGAAACCCCGTGTAGATTCGAATCGAATTTTAAAAGATTCGGATATCGCCGGTAAAATTTTCCCGGAGAAACACCGGAAAACCATTTGGGATTTGGGAGGTTTTATGTTCACGACTGAGATTTTGAAGAGTAGAAAGTCGGCTAATTGCAGTGAACAGCTCAAAGTTTACATAGTTTTTATTTTTCACCTTTGTATTTGTTATTTTCTTTTAAAGCCCCTGATGTTCTTCTCTTTGATACCCCATAGCCCTCAAAAGAAAATCACGACAATATAGTAGTAACCGTAATTAACCTTGAGAAAAACAAAAAATCTTCTGAGAATTCATCTTCTGATTATGATAAAACAAAGTCATTTTGATGACAAGAACTATTCCATTGCAAATAAAAATGATTGAAGCGATCGAAAAACATCCATTTAGGCTTCTAACTTGGAGTCAGAGTTCAACTTGGAATCAGAAAACCTCTTGCACTGAGACAACACGTTCATGTAGAACTGGCACTTACTGATTTCTGTCTCAAAATCTTGGAGGCACTACACACAAACACGATAAACAAGATAAGCTTCAAATATAGTATTATGATTCACAACGAATAAAAATAACGAAATTTGAACGAACCCCGAATTAACGAAAGTCTATGAGTTAATTTTGAACAAGCATCTGGAAACATATCATTATGTGTTCTTAGAGATTAGAATGATGAAAATCATTTTCAAAGTTCATGATTGTCTTTCAGATTTTAAAAAACATGGTTAACTAAAATATTACCATCAGATTTTGAATATTTTTATACGTAAAGTGTAAACTCAAACTTCATTCAACGTTTAAACTTTCGAAAATGTATTTGATAGAAATTCATAACATATAACTATAAAATCCTATAGTACAATTTATCCATCCAATTATTCAACAAAGATAAAATAGAAATAAATGTGCAATGAATTGATAAAAGAAACAAACAAACAAAAAAAAGAGATAAGGAAGCTAAAGAGCTTTGAACTTGGAAAGCTTTGGTTTTAGTGTCACATGGACTAAAAGGAACTACCACAGGGGATGTAGAGGCATCCTCAGAGACCACCACAGGTCGTGGGCATATTAGAGCTGTGGATCTAAGCAAATTATTATCTAAGGAAAAATGTTTAAAATCATTTTTAAAAGAAAACTAGAATAGTTAAAGCGCATACCTCGAATCATGGATCCAAACAGATTTTCACCATCGTTAGTAGCTTTAGATGAAAGACCGCTACTAGCCCGATCATCACTTCTAGCCCTAAGCAAACCTCGAACCATGCCCTCAAACATGGAATAGTCACCATCGCTACTAGCTTTATATGAATTGGAGGATGCAGTGTGCGGAGTAGAACTTTCTGAACAATCAAGAAAACAAATTAAAAATGATCACATCGATAAATGTAAAATACAAAAAATATGAGTTGCACCGCAAAGAAAACAGATAATTACATAATTAAAACACACCTATAAAGCTAAACTATGAGAAATGTCCAAAAATTAAATTTTTCATTCTTAATTAAAACTGACATTTTTTAGAAATTTTTTGTCTTTTAACAATAAAGACTAAAATGAAGTTTACCAGTACGAGGAGATTGACTGCGTGGAGGTGCAGAGGCTGCTACAGATGCAGGTGGAGAGGGAGGAGCAGAGGCTGCTACAGATGAAGTTGCTGGTGCTGGTCGAGGTGAAGGGCGAGAAGAAGATCTGCCTGTACAACCAAGAATAAAAGCGATTCATTGCATAACAATAAAAACCATAAAGCTAAACACTTGAAGATACCCAAAATTTACCACTGGTTTGAGGAGATGGACTGCTTGCAGCTGTGGTCCGAGAGCGAGAGGAAGATCGTCTTTCTACACAACCAAGGAGAAACCCCCCCCCCCCCCCACATCACATAATTAACAAGAAATTCTATTAAGCTTTTTAAAAAATTGTTCTATAGTTTATATTATATATATTAATTTTAAGCTTAAAGAAATCCTATAAGCCTTGATTCTAAAGGCATTAATAGAGCTATGGTCATAGAAGAACTTTACCAGACCGAGGAGACGGGCTAGAGGATGATGAATATGATGATGATGATGATGATGAGCTTCCTGCACAAACGGAAACAAATACCTTATAACTTCGTTGAAGAGCATTTCGAAGAGACAAACAATAAACCAAAATAATTCCTCAAGACACGATAACTCTCTCTAATCTATAAATAAATGACTCCCAAAAAATTTAAGCTTAAAGAAATCCTATAATTCTAAAGGCATGAATAGAGATATGGTCATATAAGAAATTTACGACGAGACGGGCTAGGGGATGATGAATATGATGATGATCTTTCTTCATATCTGCGTCTAGGCATTATGAAATTTTAGATGGCAACGAAGTGAAGAAAAAAAGCTAAGCTAAGCAGATTTATCAATACTACCACTTGAAGATGAAGTAACAAGTGTGATATTTTAATTGAAATGGAAGTCGAATTTATATATATATATTATATTATTTCCTTCCCCAACACAATACTTGAGCCTCAAGCCCAATGAGAAAACATTGGGCATTAGGCCACTGGTCAATCGGATAGGAATATACTTTTATTGTTGAACAAACAACTTGTAACGTACGTTAATTGCATATATAACATCTAGTGATATTGTTATGCCCTTTTTTTTAGGTTTAATTGATTCATTACCATATGCGCGATATTTGAAATGAGTTTTTTTTTCTTCTTCAAAAAGATCAATCAAATGTTTTTGAAAAGGAGAATTGGATGTAGAAGCGACTCGCGATGGGAACCAAACTTGGAGGTTCTCGTCAAGTGGATGTGCCGTAGAGAAGAAGAAGCTTTGTTTCTTTTTTGAGTTTCAGACAATAAGGTAATCTTAAGATCTGAGCCGAAATGAGTCTAAAAGTGGAGTGTGGAGTTGGTTCTAAGCCTTCTAACAAAGTTGTTTTTAGAAGAAAAGTAAAATAGATGAAAATAAGTTTTACTCATCACCATATCATGTCACCAACACCATTAACTACCGTTTTTAACTTTTTATCCTCTCAATTTTGAGAATGATGCTCGTTAGCTTTTAAAAATTGGTTGGCCTGTTTGTTTAAGTGAGTGCCATAGGTTGATATTTAGTTCTCTCTTTAGCAAGAGGTGAACAAATACTAACAAATAGATCTCTGCTATAGAATAGACTTTTCCATAAATTAAAGCTTCATTATAACATAGAAGATCCCAAATCTTTCTACAAAAACCATCAGACTTCAACTTCTCATTACCAAAGAAAGACACCATAGTTGTTCTTAGCACAGACTTTTCGATTTCCTAAAAGGTTTAAAAAAACCTGCAGATAACAATAGTTGATGGGGCCAACACACTTAAGCAGCCATCATAGAACCAGAACTCTTCTTCTTGCATTCATTCAACATGTCCATGTAGGAGTGGCACTTACTGATCTCGCTTCCAAAATGGTTGACGCATTACACAACACAAAACAATATAACATCCATTAATATCAACAAGAATAATCTCGGATACACTAAGATTCAACAATCAACAATCAAAAGTTCTTAATCACATCAAGAAGACATCATGTTGTATTGTATTCAGTTCTCTCTATTTACAAGACTAGGATACAAGTTAATGAGGTTTAAAGCGTTTTAACTTACATCTTGGAAAGCCTTGGAGTGAATGTCACAAGAAGTCATGGTTTTTGAAACAGGGGAAGCAGAGACAGCCTCAGAAACAACAGTTTCGTGCTTAGTGGTTCGTGGGCCCTGTGTGCAACCGCATGTCCAGTACCAAAAGCCACACCTAGTTCCAAATAAACAATACATCATGACAAAACAAATCCAACCTAACCACTAATATATGAAACAAAATGCTTAAAAATCAGGTAAAGCACATACCATCAGCTATGGTTGAGCCAATAGCCCCAAGGATAGAACCACCACCACCACTAGGCTGAGCTTTTGCTGGAGGAGGAGCTCGATTAACTGAAAATCCAGAAATGAAACACACAAATTACATAACTAAGAGAAATCTACAAAGCTACATAATGTAAATTATTGAAAAGGATAAAACTGAAATTTACCAGTTTGAGGAGGCGGGCGTGATGCAGCTACGGGGCGAGGACGAAAAGCAGATCTACTACCTGCACCAAAAAATTTAATCACAAAAATCAATTTCTTCCTCGTCGTCGCCACAAACATAAAACACTAAAACAATGTCAGGACTAAAAAGAGAAAACTCACTGCCGGAGGAGCTGCGTCGAGGCATTTTGAAATTTAGACGGGGAAGAATTTATCAGGCGAAAACTTGACGTTTTTTTTCTACTACCAAACACTTGACAGACGAAGCACATTTATATAACGACATAATCAGATGTAGTCAAGAGCAACGGATGATTTACACGTGTGAATTCTTTATTGGTTGCAACTAGCGAATCGAACTCTCTAGAAGGAAATATTCCCCTTGCCCGTCACGTTTCTTGCGCTCCAAACCGAGATAGAAACACAGCGATTTTTTGGGCTTTCACTGGCCCATTAAAAATTCAAGATTTCCAGATAATTTACAATTCAGAATAACAGATACAGATAATTTATTAGTTTTTGACATTTTGTATACAAAAACGTGTTTTTTATTTCACCTTCGAGTTGTATATACAAACGTGTTTACACTTTCATACATGCAACCGAATCCAAATGAGCTTATGACTAAAAAAAACAAAAAAAATGTTTATACAAGAATCAGAACGTCCGCTACGACGTCGTTTCCTAAAAGCTTGTTCAAGCTAAACACAAAAGACAAAACCTTCGCTTATAGACATATATCTGGTTGATTAAGTACCCCCTGGAGCATCTTCATCTTTTGAGTAATGATATTGATTCGCCATATGAGATAAAGCTGCGAAGAAGTTTTTCAGCTTCTACGGTTTGATCAGGTGTTCCAAATATGGTAATGACCCTGTCTCTTCCTCCTAGACGAGGTTCATGGACTATGACTTTCGCACCTGTCATCTGATTAAACAAAGATCAAACGATAAGTCCACCAAGGAGGCCCATCTCATACTCTCTCGATATTATATTGATTCATAAGTATGCTTCTATATTATATATCCACCATAGCCATTTGTTTCTTCTAAACAGATTCTATGAGGTAATCAAGGAAAGCTTGTGTACGCAGAATATGTGTTACCTCTCTCAGATTCTGTAGACCATTGTGACCAAACACAAAGTCCACAGCATTCTCTGGAACTCTAAATTCCACGGCTGTGTTAGTAACGTTTGAAGATATGAGTCTGCTGCAAAAGGTCAAGCCATCACTGGTTTTAGAACAAGGACAGGTTTAATCTCTCATAATCTATCTTAGCTGTTATGTATATTACCCGTCAAGTCCAAGGTCAGCCCTTGTAGAAGGTAATCCTCCACTGCCAACATATACACCTCTTGGAGCAGCAGGTATCTGTATTTATACTATTGTACATGAGCTAAATAAACCAAACAGAAGATTTGAATAGTAAAAAAATAGGAGCCAGAGTCTGCAATTCTGTTGTGTCTGTATTTATACCGGTGACCAAAATGTAGTTTGACTTGAGATCCATAGTGGATATTGAACAAAATTTGGAGCATATCCAGCAGTGGGAGTGAACATATTCGGAAATGGATATTGTGGTCTTATACAAGGATCTGCATCAACAGGCCTGCTGGTAACGTCAATGGAATAATATCTCATATTCTCTACTAGCGTCCTGGTGACGTGGTTTATAGCTTCTTTCACATTTGATAACTTTCCTGAAATCTATTGGAAAGGAAAGTATAAGACAAGACAGCCTAAAAACGGCAATGCTTACAGAAACAAAAATAAAAGTTTCAGTTCATAAGACTTCTTTAAAAAGCATGTTGTTGAACAAGTAAAAAAAATTTCAATTCTCTGTGAGTACATGAATGCTTCAAATATCAATTACTCCACGCACTATTGATGAGCAATGCTAATATCAAAATATGCTTCATGCACTATATATCAAAGAATGTACCAAACAACTTTGAGTACCTGCACAACTTGATTGTTGTCTGCAACACATTTTGGGTTCTGATTAACTTCCAATACTTGTATAAAAGCCCCAATTGTTTCAGTCATTTTAGTAAGTTTGTGATACGTTTTCCCCACCAAACCTCCTATCTGATTTGAGGGGACCACAAGCCGTGCAGTGATATTATCATTTTCAGTGGCACTGGCAGTCTCATACAATCTAGAGAAAACAAGGACAATCGCTCTCTGAGCCTGGGAGTTACTACTGTCTTCAATGTTCTACATGATGAACAAGCAGCAAATGTCAGCCAAGAATGATAAATAAAAGTAAGAAAAAAGATATAAAAATAGGAAGAGTTAAGCCAAGGACAAACCTCTGATAGTGTAATTAAGCGTTCATCACAGTCAGCTAGTGTATCTCCCACACTTATGGAGACCCCTGTCTGACTTTCAATAGCAGCCCTGATAGTGCTACCCTTTTGCCCAATAACACAACTAGCTCTTTCGTTCGAACAAAGTATCCTCAGAACCACTTGTAGCTTATTATCTTTTGATTCTGGGAGAGAATGCTGCTTAGTGGTGACAGGGTGATACTCTGAAGCAGAGGCAGAGAGGCTGTGAACAGAAGTGGGGTGTGAAAGAGAATCTATCCTTGGCTGAGAATGAGTTTCTTGAGTGATTGTCCCTATAGGCCTTTGACAAGCATCTAGTGTTAATGGATCAAAAGACCTAACCAGAGCATCTTCTTGACTGATCTGAACATGTCTATGCAAGGAATCACGAGGATCAACTTCTCGATACTGTCGTGGCCTGTATGATGCTTCTCGTGGAACCACCTCAGTCAGCCTAAGCAAAGACGCCTGAAAATCTCCATCAATGGCTTGACAAGCTTGCAGGTGACTGGATATGGATACTAGAGCTTTCTTCGCTTCCGAAACATTTCCTTCGATCTGCCAAATTTGGTAGCTCCACTCAGCATGAGAAAGTATAAGATTCTGCTAACACAAGCATCTACAAAATTCTAACCATAGCATAGGTGAGACAATCTTTACGAGTGCTCAGATAACGACTAATGGTCCTTTAAACTAGGAAAACTATTACTGAATTCAATTCGTATTAATCCATCTTTAACTGGAAAAAAACCTAGAGCATTCAAGATTCAGAGATTTTACAACATTATCAAGAAAACAAAATACTGAAATCACGAATTCATACGCACCTTCACCATTACGTCACCAGGTTTTGCGCCACTTGGCAAATCATATTGGAAATGGAATATACCAACACTAGAGTCAGTTTCTTTCCTTATTCTCTCTATCAATTTACCACCCACATAGCTAGCTTCTATTAACAGCCTCCACGAGACCTTACCAGCAGTATTAAATACGTTCACAACTTCGAAAACCCTAATCAACGCGTTTTGTGCCCTGGAGACTTCAACTTCTTTTTCTTGCTCACCTAATTTTACCCAAGACGGAGAACCTACATCAGCGATAATCCTGATGACACAGTACGTAGAATCAGAAGGATCCATCTGGACAAAGATACTGGATTTTGTTGATTCTTTAAGCTGCTTAATCACAATCCCATCTGTTCCGATCACAGAACCGGCCCGAGTCACGAAGCAGAGAATACGGAACATTGCATATACCACCGGCACCGACAGTGGCGAGTGTGACGGCGGAAAATCGGTAGATTCGAATCCGTGAATCGGTTCCGGCACTCCCAACTTCTTTCCCTCCATTCTTTTTATCTCTCTTTCTCTCTGTAACGGCACTTCTTGATGAAGAAAGAATGAAATGCCAACGGTTTTTAATTCGACGACGTCTTATAAAGGATGGAGGTTAAACATTTAACCGAATCGAACCGTTTATATAAGATCAAATGTTAAAATCCGAGCTTAACTGAGAGATCAAATGCTAAAATTCGAGCTTAATTGAGATATTGGCTGTTGAACCGAAAACATTTGGTTTACACAAGCTCTCTCTCACAGTCTCTCACCTGAAGACGTCATAAATTTTGAAAAAAACAATACGGTTTAGAATAAATCGGTTTCTGGTTCTCTAAGATCGGTTAAGCTTGTTTTCTTCAGAAACCCGGCAAAGAGCAAGGATATAAAGTTGAACAATGTGATTTTTATCAAATTATGATCAAAACATGGTACTAAACATTCTTTTGAAAAAAAAAGAAGCATGGTACTAAAACATTTAAATTAGTAGAAACACGATAATTTTGGTATCTACCGAAATAATTGAATATGTAATTACATTTCCACTAATTGTTCCTTATATTGCAATTCAAGAAGAGATTTTTTGAAATTTTTGAGAATATTAATCAAGGAAAAAATGCAACAAAATTATCATAACATAGACTTAGAAAGGTAAATATTTCTCAAAAAATACAAATCAAAGCAAAACCAACGAGTGTTATTATTAGTGAGATGAACAAAAAGGTAGACTTCTGTTACTTTGAACTGTTTTGTAAAAATCCAATAGAAAAAATTAACAGTCACTTGCAATTTAGGAACTCTCAGTGAAATAAGAAATTTTATTATATCAATTTTCTGCAGCGGCACTTGCAGCACTCAAGTCCACAGACAAATCAAGAGTCTGCAAGAAATGACAGTAAAAACAAAAGTCAGTACTGAAAATATTGCGTTTACTTGTGAACCAAGAAACAGTGATGAAGTTATATACCTTTCCAGTGATCTTGGTGTACATCTCAAGTACATCAGCAACTGTACTCTCGAAATGTGTTGTTGCATCATAAGTCTGACAAAATAAAACAAAAAACAAGACATGTAAGAAACAAAATGTGTTGTTGTTGTATTTTGAGGTTTTGATTTTCTCTTACGCCAGATATGAAGCAGTTATCTTCTTCTTGATTATTGGTTGGAACGTATGTGTCATAAGAATGATAGAATATCTCATCAATAGGTCCAAGCAATTCGATTCCTGGTTTAAGCTCTTCCTCTGGATTGTCAGTTTCAGCTTCTGCAGAGACAAAAGCTATGTATTTTCCCTTTGGTGCCACATTGTGAGCGTACGAGCAACAGAACAAGTACCTAGAAAATCCAAAATCTCAGAGATTCTTCTTAAATTTGTTTCAAATTAGAAGCAAGTGAGATCCATGTTTCTATAATTGAATATGTTCTTGATTATGATCTCTTACATGTCTGATTTGCGACCGAGTTGCTTCTGAGGAAGAATGATTTGAACCGAATGAGCATCGTTGGTGTCTGGAATAGGATGGCTCATTATACATACCGCTCGAGTCACTTTTCCAACTTTCTTAACCTGAAAGACAAGAAAACCATCTTAGAATGTAACTAGACAGTATAAGAACTAAGTAGATTCTGCAGGTGGATTAGGTTTATGGTTACCTTGTCAGACAAGTAAGAAGGATCACAGACAACTTTCTTGCATTTAGCAGTTTCTCCTGCAGAAGAGACACCAATAGCTTTTCCAGAACCATCAAACTCTACCTATTGGAGATAATGTTGAAGATTCATGAGTTTCTATCTTTAGAAAAGTTGACAAATATCATTTATATATACTATAGACTAGATTAGACCTCTTATCTAATAGATAAAATAGAGGAATAAGAGATTATAAGTTGTGTATAACCTTGCATTCAGGCTTGTTGAGCATGTAAGTCCCACCGTACACAGCGCTCAAACGCGCAAAAGCCTGAAATAGAAGCAGAGATTTGAAACAGAGGAAAAACATCGTAAATTAAGAGGAAATCTGAGATGTTTCATGAGAATAGAGAGAACACAAACCTGTGGCAGCTCTCCTAGACCGTACAATGGATAGATGTAAGGGGATCCTCCTTGGAATCGAGCCAAAGATTCCGCATAGAGCTTCACCAGATAACAGAAAAGAGAATGACATTGAGATCGGAACATTTGCTAGTTGAAGAAGAAAAAAAAGAGAAAACACTTTACTTTGATTCTTTTAACAAAGTCAATGGCGGGTTGATCCAAGTAGTCATCATCATTGTGAAGCGCTAAGGCATGGCCTATGAAGTCGATTGTATCATCTTCAAGTCCATACTTCCTATTGGGTAAAAAGAAAAAAAACAGAGATAAAGCGTGTAACACAAGAAACTATAATGAAGTTACATAAGATGGAGGAGAATTTGTTGTACGTACGAGATGATCTCTCTAGCAGTGACTTTGCTAAGGTCAAGTCCTTCGTGAGACTTAGGATCCTTCTCATCGTAGTCTTGCACATAAATAAAGAACTTTCTTGCACGTCTCTTCTCAAACAGACCCATCAATGGCGATTTCAAGGCTTCCACATCAGTGGCTGGGACTTTATAGATCTGACACATCACACATGTATGGGATGGGTGATCAAAATTTCAAAGTAATTAACTTATTTTTTAAATGAATAGCATAGACTTAATTACTACCTTGCCTTTCTTGTATACGAAGCTACCATCGACGGCTTTAAAGTTAAGATACTTGGTGACATCGGTGTGAATTAGGGTTTGAACAAGGAGTCCATTAGCCATTATGAACTGCACATCAAGAAATCAATCTACCATTAATTGATTCACATCACATATATGCATTCACATATAAACATTCATTTATACATATGTACCTTAGGGATCATGTCGACATTGTATTCTCTGCTTGCTCCGAGATTTTCTTCAGGAGTGTCACTTCCCCTGAAACGCTTCCATAGCTGAGTGAGGTTAAGAGACGTTGATTCTCCTCCATAGTAGTCGTTTCTATCCATATGCAATACCTATTTAGACATCAAACTTGAAATTCATCAAGGATTTTAATAGAAAATGAATTTACTTATTTTTTGTATGTGTTTTTCAATGTTCCACATGTCAAACTAATCATACAATAAAACCAAAAGGAGAACTAAACGTAAAAATAAAGGTATCTTTGGAAGCGATGTACAACCTTGAGGCCATCGACAGAGAGGAGACCACTAAGGATACACTCCTTGAGACCAGTCCCAAGAACAATCACATCATACTCTTCATCCATTACTGCAATCGATCTCTATCGATCGTCTTCGATCTCTCATAGGTATAGTTCCTTTTTGAGGAATAAATGTGAGGGAAGAAAAAGAAATAGAGGATCATGTGTGGCTGTTAACACAGTCTTCACACCGCTTCCGATCTTACCGTTTAACCCCATGAAAAAATTTCACGTTAATTAATTATCAAAACCGTATTGCTAGGGGCAATTTTTGTTAATGTTGTGATTAAAGGCACACAAATTTACTATATTTAGACAGGTGGCCAAAAATGTCCTACTTACAATGACATTAATTGTTGACCAGAACAAAAGGTCCTTTTGGTTCACTGGCACAGTAACTCTGTATAATATTTATTAAAAAAAAAAAAATGAGAAACAGAGATATGGTAGGTGGCGGCGGCGGTAATAACAGAGAGGAGGGGGATCGGTGGCTAGTTACATCGGAGAAGCTATTAGCGTCAAGTGACTTTCATGGAGCTAAGACATTTGCGATCCGTGCATGCGAAGCTGACCCTTCCCGAGCAGACTCAGCCGACTATATCCTCGCCATCTCCGACACTCTCCTCGCCGGAAAATCCACCGTCGGAGACTCAAAATTACCAGACTGGTACTGAATACTCCGACTCACTCGCCTAACCCAAAACCCCGAACACGTTGCGACTCAGTACCGTAGACTCGCTCTTCACCTCAATCTCAATCATCTCCTTTTCGCCGATCAAGCGCTTAAGCTCGTATTTGATGCTTGGCGCGTTCTCTCTGATCCTCCCACCAAATCAATGTACGATCGAGAGTTACAGCTGAGTCAAATTAGTCAATTCCGTCAACCTCATTCGCCAATACAGAGCCAAGTTAAGACCTCGGACTCGGAGAAACTATGGCTACGAGCTTTTGGACCGCTTGTCCATACTGCTTTTCACTTTTTGAGTATCCTAAGGATTACGAGGAATGTAGATTTAGATGTCAGCAATGTAGAAGAGCGTTTGAAGCGGTTACAACGCAAACGCCACCTGTGGATAGTAATGGTCAATGCGTTTACTTTTGTTCATGGGCTATGTTTCCATTAGGACTTAGGAGTTTCAGATCATGCTAAAGCCTATTCTGCTTGGTCGCCAGTTTCATCTCTTTTTGTCTGCCCTGTGCAAAGATCATCTGATGAAAAAGCAAATATGAAGGCTCCTCCAAGAAACGATAATGCTGATGATGACATATATGTTGCAATTTCTGATGATGACATTTATGTTGCTTTTTCTGAGGATGATTAGAGAGATGGTGCAAAGAGAAATGTTGCAAATGATAAACTCTAGGGTTCTTAGTGAAATTATCAAGGCTTTTCTTTTTGTCTGTCTTTTGTTTGTTTTGTGGTTCACTTAAGAGCACCATTATTGGTCATATTATCATGGGTGTTTCATAATAAATTAGTATTAAAATTTAAATACACCCTATTTTTAGGGATTTAAAAATGTCTTCTTATTGACACTAGTGCTAACTATTCACACAACACTCTATTTCTTTTTTTTTATTATTATTTATATGTTTAAAGACACTCTCATAAATATTATCAATGAAGATGGTCTTAGACCCCTATGAATTGCTAGTTGATGTTTATACCATGGTAGAAGCTGCTGTAATTTTGATTCGTTTGTGGAATCAATGTTAGATGGAATCTGTTGATATATTTTGGCGCTAAATTGGCTTTTCGGTATATATCTTGATCTGTATCATAACCAAAAACCGGTTTTATTCGCTATACTAGAACTTAAGAAACTAATTTGAGTATATGAAGGAATGTTCATTTATGGACGTCTGAGTAAGGGAATTAACACTTATTCTTGGATTAGAGGAAGAACCATAGTTAGCAGAATGGTCATTTAAGGTGGGAAAATATTTTAATCTGCTCAGGCTTTGTTTCATACCGACTCGAATTTAACTTTTCTTTGTAAAGGTTTTTAAGATCAATAATTCAATATCAAATAATTGTACATGTGTTAATGTATATGACTTTGATAACAAAGAACATAACATACAAACTAGACCAAAAACAACGATCCAAGGTGTTGTGTAGATTACCGGCCAAAACCTAAACATTGCGTTTTCACACTTGCAAGTTACCGGATTTTTTATGTGCAAACATTTGATCCTGAAATTAGGTTTGAATCATTAGAGCTTTTATTTGAAAATGAATATCCTAATGACCAGAGTTTTTAAAGACTTACATAAATTGATTATTCTCGTCTCTATTTTCTAGTAGAATTTATGTATAAACTTTATATAATTTATGATTATGTCTCATATTATTTTCAAAATTGGGTTTTGCAAGTTTACAAAGCCTGTTTAAGACTTGATAAGCAAGAAAAAAGCGTGTGCATACGTATAACCAAAACATGAACACGTAAACACTAACACCAAAAATTCAACTAGATTAAAAGTGACAATGTAGATATACAGATAGGGAGGTTAAACAAACATTTTTAAAATTCAAAAACCTGTACAGATTTTCCCACCAAACTCCATCTTCTTCTTCCTAAAAACACCTTTAAATAGCCATTCGAATCAACGACCAAAATCATATCACAAACCAACAACATACACCACAAAACAAAAGAAGTGTAAAAGAAGAAGGCAAGAAGAGTTCTCAAGCAAGCAGACATGGCACTGATGAAGAAGAGTCTCTCTACTGCTCTTCTCGCATCTCCACTTCTGATCATCTGTTTTATTGCATTGCTCTCTGACCCGGTTTCAGTCGGAGCTCGCCGGTTATTAGAGGATCCTAAACCGGAGATACCAAAATTACCGGAGCTCCCTAAACTAGAGATTCCCAAATTACCTGAATTTCCAAAGCCTGAGTTGCCGAAGGTTCCGGAGATTCCAAAGCCTGAGTTACCAAAGATGCCGGAGGTTCCAAAGCCCGAGGAAGCTAAACTGCCGGAGATTCCAAAGCCTGAATTACCCAAGTTTCCTGAGATTCCGAAGCCTGAGTTGCCTAAAATTCCAGAGATTCCAAAGCCTGAGTTGCCGGAAATTCAGAAGCCGGAGTTGCCTAAGATCCCGGAGATTCCGAAGCCTGAATTGCCAAAGTTTCCAGAGATTCCAATGCCTGAATTGCCGAAGTTTCCAGAGATTCAGAAGCCTGAGTTACCAAAGTTTCCGGAGGTTCCTAAGTTGACGGAGACTGAAGAGCCTGAGGCTCCTAAGGTGCCGGAGATTCCAAAGCCGGAGCTCCCAAAGATGCCAGAAGTTACGAAGCCGGAGCTCCCAAAGATGCCAGAGATCCCAAAACCCGAGTTACCAAAGATGCCGGAGATTCCGAAGCCGGAGTTGCCTAAGATGCCAGAAGTTACAAAGCCGGAGCTCCCAAAGATGCCGGAGATTCCAAAGCCCGAGTTGCCGAAGGTACCGGAGATTCCAAAGCCTGAGGCTCTTAAGTTTCCAGATATTCCGAAGCCAGAATTGCCAAAAATGCCGGAGATACAGAAGCCGGAGTTGCCAAAATTCCCAGAGATTCCAAAACCTGAACTACCAAAGATTCCAGAAGTTCCAAAACCTGAGGCACCGAAGATTCCAGAGATTGCGAAACCAGAGGTTCCAAAAATGCCAGAGATCCCGAAACCAGAGCTACCGAAAATGCCTGAACTTCCCAAGTTGCCGGAATTCCCAAAAGTTCCCGGAACTCCTTAAGCGTATTGGCCCACCATAAGGCCCAACTACTTTGAAGCCCATCTCACGATCTTAAAATACCCATATTGTCCTTCCTCTCTCTGCCTATCTCACCATCGTCTCCTTAGTAAACCATATCTTTATGGTTTGGTCTCATAGTCTATGTTGTTCTTGTTTTTTTGGGTAAAGGTTATACACTTATACTAGTATTTTGCTACATTTGTACTGTATGTTTTCATAAATATTTCGTTGTATATGATATACACTTTATAATTGATTATGTTACTTTTTAAAGACTCTCTCTGTTCAAAGGTTTACACATATTTACTGATGTTAAGTTCTAGTTACTCAATTAGCTCAGTTATGTGTTAAGGAAATCAATAAAACGACCTATATCTATGCAGACAGTAGAGAAAAATAAACATTTAACCGTACTATCCAATGGCCAAAACATAAGAAAATAAAGATGGTACCAAGATTTTTTAGATGACTATAATAGGAAATAGGCTAGTATAGCACTAGAGAGCATGACTTATTTCATCTATCGTCTCTAATTGTAATAATGCTTGATCGTAATCTTTTGGATGGTATAGTTCTATCTTGTCGCTTCAAAGATTACTCATCCATCTCGTATAAGTTAAGATTTTAAGTTTCTTTGTAATTCCTGATATTCTATAATCTTTCTGAACCTGAATTGATTAGCTTCTTTTCAATTTATGATATTCTCTCAAGTAGTTGATTTCGATATTATAAGTTATAACCTCAAGTAAATGTAACTGATCGTGTCCGATCCCATTATTATTCACAAAATTAGGTGTAGTTTTGCAAAGTTTAAACCTTTAATAATGTGCTTCCATGCGAGGACTCCGCAATACGGATAACCAAACAGATGAACACGTAAACGCTAAAACCTAAACTTCAACTAGATTGAAAGTGACAATATAGAGATATATACAGATAGAGAAGTTAAACGAATTTTATTCAAACTCTGTACTTATTTTTATCACCAAACTCCATCTCTCTTCATCATCAAGACACCTACAAATAGCCATTTCAATCAAAGATCAAAGCTCATCACAAAATAGCACTACAAATCAAGAGAAGAAAGATTAAAAAAAAAAGCTTGTAAAGGAGACAATGACATTGAAGAATAGTCTCTTTGCTTCTCTTCTTTCACCATTTCTGATCATATGCCTTATTGCATTGTTCTCTGATCCAATTGCAGTCGGAGCTCGCCGGTTATTGGAGATTCCTGAACCGGAGACACCAAATTTGCCGGAACTACCTAAAATCGAGGTGCCGAAGTTACCTGAATTTCCGAAACCTGAGTTGCCTAAGATTCCGGCGATTCCAAAACCCGATTTGCCTAAGTAACCGGAGATTCAGAAGCCCGAGTTACCGGAGATGCCAGAGATTCCAAAGCCCGAGGAAGTCAAAATAACGGAGATTCCGAAGATGCCGGAGATTGCAAAGCCAGAATTACCGAAAATGCCTGAAGTTCCTAAGTTCGATGCTCCAAAGTTGCCGGAATTGCCAAAACCGGAAGAAATTAAACTGCCGGCGTTTACAACGCCAAAGTTTCCCGGAACTGGAACTCCCTAAGCCCATTATACCAGAAGAAGGCCCAGTTTCTTTTGAGCCCATTTTATTTTTCTGAAATTATCATATCATCTTTGTATTGTTTGACTATTTTACAGAGATGTCTTTTTTCTATTTTGTTCTCATATAGTCATACTTGTATCCTGTTCCGTGATTGTTGTATGCCTCATACACATCTCGTTATGTCTTAATATACATTTTAGTGGATTGTCTTTACTGATTTAAGACATTTCAACGATTCAATCGGAAAAAAAAAATTAATAGACGAGACAGAACAAGACCAAACGATTCCTTCTCGTCAAAAGAACAACCAATGAATGCAGATATGAAAAATCAAAAAATCTTGAGCGATTATTTTGACTAATACAAACTTTAAGAACATTATGTTATAGACCAAACAAATTGTATCAATGCAATCGCCGTATCATATTTCGAATTCGAGATGTACGAGTGTGGATAATACTCGAGAGAATGAAACATTATTAACTGTCGCATTTAGCTCTTTACATTTTTAACTTGTACACTTGTAAATCCATGAAATCTATTTCTAAACAAATTTTTAATAATCAATAAAGATATCAAACGAAAAACACCAGATTTTAACCCACCCACCCCCCCCCCCAACCAATTAATCAATAATCCAATAAAAAACATAATTTAAATTAGATTTCTTTTTTTTTTGTCAAACAATTTAAATTAGATATCTAAACTTAAATATACTAACAAATAAAATAAACCTTTTTTAATAATATAAACTTCAATTCTAGGGTTTAGGCTAAGTCCTCGTATATATTGGACCCGCCGACTTCGGCATCTTGTTGCCGTTCATTTGGAAAACTGCAAACAGACGCAGATTTAGGGTTTATCCACTTATCTTTCGCCGAGATCCAACAATGGTAACTTCCTCGATCTAACATCTCTCTAAATCTACTATATCTTCTACTACATTTCCGAAATCATGGTTTGTAATTTTCTCAAAATGGGATTCTATAGACTGATGTGGAACCAGAGGTTGCAGCGGCAGGAGTGCCAAAGAAGAGAACGTTCAAGAAATTCGCCTTCAGAGGAGTCGATCTCGATGCTCTTCTCGACATGTCTACCGATGAGCTTGTCAAGCTCTTCCCTTCTCGTATTCGCAGAAGGTTAGGCTTTGAAATTTGAACCAGTCTCGAATTTGTAGAATCGTCTCTTAATGGAATCCGTCTTGTATAGGTTCTCTAGAGGATTGACCAGAAAGCCAATGGCTTTGATTAAGAAACTTCGCAAAGCGGTAAAATCCCTAATTTCTTCCGTTAGATCTGTGGTTTATTGAATTATCGATTGTTGAGCTAGGATCTGGTTCTGCGTTGTTGAGCTATGTGTTTACTCTTCTTGCATCTGTGTGCTCTCTAAATGCTGTAAACTTATTGATGCTTGAGAAGTTTTATGTTTGTTCTGTGCAACCAAATTGGTTCAAACACTAAAGATTGCTACTTTGTTTTGGTTTCTTTATTCAGAAAAGAGAGGCACCAGCTAATGAGAAGCCAGAACCAGTGAGAACCCATTTGAGAAACATGATCATTGTTCCTGAAATGATTGGAAGCATCATTGGTGTTTACAATGGAAAGACTTTTAACCAAGTTGAGATCAAGCCTGAGATGATTGGACATTACCTTGCAGAGTTCTCTATCTCATACAAGCCAGTCAAGCACGGTAGGCCTGGTGTTGGTGCTACTCACTCCTCCAGGTTCATCCCTCTCAAGTGAAGACCCCTTTTACAGAGTCTGTGTTGTGCTCTTGTTTTGCTTAGCTCCTCTCATTTTGCAATTATAGAGTCCTTCTTTGTCTGTTTTTGGACCATTTCGTCTGTATTTCTCTGTTTTGCTACTCTGCTACAATTCTATCTTCTTTAGATGTGTTTAAAAACTTCTGATCCATTTGTTTAAAGAAGACTCAAAACTTTTTGGTATATCTACTATCGGATTTTTTGTTACCGATCAATTATAGACTCTGTTTGTTTGTTACCGATTAATATGAGACTTGCAAAATTCTAGGCGTATTATTTTACAAGACAGTTGAATATGGATTCTGAGGTTTATCTTTCTATGTTTAGTAGATTAACTCAACGGCAAATCCGAGCTTCACACACCAAATCAAACCTTCGGATCTTATTTTCCGAATATGTGGGGCTCGATAAAAATTTAAAAGAGTACATGTTTGTCTATCTAATAGAAATTTATAAAACGTTTTCTAGGGTTAGCCCAGGTATATATTTGGTGCTTAAGTTAAGTCATTTGTCGTTTGCGTAGATTCTATTTGAGGCTAAGTGGATTAACTTAGGGTTTCAACAATCCAAGCAACCAATGGTTAGTTCCTCGATCTCTGTCTTTCTATCATATTCTCGTGATTAGATGTTCCGAGATTGTGTTTGTAATATCTGGCCATGGGAAAATACGTAGGCGGATCCAGAGGTAGCTGCGGCTGGAATCGTGAAAAAGAGAACGTTCAAAAAGTTTTCCTTCAGAGGAGTTGATCTCGATGCACTTCTCGACATGTCTACTGATGATCTTGTTAAGCTCTTCCCTTCACGTATTCGCAGAAGGTCTAGCGTCTTTTAATAAACCAGCTTTGTCTCAATTTCGTAGATGGTCGTCTCTCTATGTTCTCATCATGACTGATCGGTTCGTGTCATGTGAATTCTCTTTACAGATTCTCTAGAGGATTGACGAGGAAGCCTATGGCTTTGATCAAGAAATTGCGCAAAGCGGTATAAAACTCTAATTAATCCCATCATTGATTCCTTTGTTCTAATTAGTTAGATCTGCCTTGAACAACAAGGCTCCAAATCTCCTAATGCCTTCGTAAAAACATTTTGCAACCAAATGGCTTTAAAACAATCAAGATTGTGACTTTCTCTGTTTGAGCAGAAAATTGAAGCACCAGCTGGAGAGAAGCCAGCAGCAGTGAGAACCCACTTGAGAAACATGATCATTGTGCCTGAAATGATTGGAAGCGTCATTGGTGTATACAACGGAAAGACTTTTAACCAAGTCGAAATCAAACCGGAGATGATTGGACATTACTTGGCTGAGTTCTCAATCTCATATAAGCCGGTTAAGCACGGTAGGCCTGGTGTTGGTGCTACCAATTCCTCCAGGTTTATCCCTCTCAAGTGAATAATTAACTTCTTCTACGGAGTGTGTCATCCTCCAAAATAAGAGTAGTTGCTTTAATTTCTTTTTAATAACATTTTGTCTATGTTTTTCTGCTCTCTTTGGATTTTGGAAGTTGGGTATTATTTATTTGGCAAGATTTTGTCTAAACTCTTGTTCATGCGTTTAAATAATACAGAGCATTTCTGAAAATCTACCCTCTGCTCTGTTGATCAATTATTAAGTCGTATACTTCTTAGTGAATTCAACAAAAAAAATAGTATATCTTTAGTTGCATTTCATAATAACTAAAACATAAATTAATTTTCTAAATTTTTCTAAATAAACTTCTCAACTAATAATATAGAAATTTTTATAGGGTTTAAATGTTATTAATATTTTAAAATTGTATACAGTTTAAATATTATTAATATTTTAAATTTTTATAGATTTTAGTATTAAAATATTTTATATATTTAAATATTATTAATATTTTGATTTTTTAGAGTTTAAATATTATTATTTTAAAAATGTTTTATAGAGTTTAATAGTATAAAGATTTTTTATTAGATATTAAGATTGTTTGGATGTATAAATAAAAGGAGAGGTGTTTGGAAACAATGATAACTCAAATGCACTTCAATTTTAAAAGTATAGATATTTTAATTTTTTTAAAGTTTAAATAACATTGACTTTTTAAATGTTTTATAGAGTTTAAAGTTTAAATATATATAATATTTAAAATTTTTTATAAAATTTCTTAGTTGAGGTGGGATATTGAACAAACACAATATTTTCTTCATCATCGATATTATTGTTCTTGGTGATTTTTTTATAATACTTAAATCCATCAAAGGGGTTTAGACTTGAGTTACAGTCTTAACATCATTTGATTTTGATACTCATATATTTTACTAATTTACATGTTTTTAGAATAACATCACAATTTTTTTTTACTTAATGTGACATTTAAATTACATGTTTTCATATTTTAGAGTTTACATTTCTTCAAGCTTTCGCCGTTTAAAAGATAGCTAAGACATTGTAAGACCTTTTTTAAAATCCTAAGAAACTAATCCTTCAAACATCATGAAAAACAACCAATATCATGTCAAATAAAGAACAAATTGGTCAAGAAACTAGTAAGATTATAAAAAAAAAAATGATAATGTATTATGTCAATGTTTTTGACTTAAAAAAGGGAAAATAAAGGTATAAAGTTCGAAACCAAACGTAAAAGGGGGTTATTCATATAAGAAGAAATGAAATATAGGTGAGTTTGATAAGACTAACATCACATTCACAATCGTGCATAGAGATATTCTCACCAAATCTTTTGACTCTTATGTTATCTACATTTTAAGAGCTCTCTCATCTCAAATATATATTATTTAAGAAACCACTCTGTACACAATACCAAAACAAAAAACAAAACTCGTCATAACGTTAATAAACTCTACTTTCTAAGTTGGTTTTGATACAAGAACATCACAAAATATGATTAATCTTCGCCTTCCTATTATCGTCTCAGCTTCGATCTTTTTCCTTGTCTTTATCTCATCGTCTTTCCTGTTTGCTACACCTAGTTTTGCTGCTAGAGTAGGTCACTCTCTGGTGCAAGAAGAGGTCACTAAGATTCCAGAATACACAGAGCCTGAGGAACCAGAGAATCCAGAAGAACCAGAATTGCCGTTGCCGGAGGAGCCGGAGGTTCCTGAGGAGCCTGAGATTCCTGAGGAGCCTGAGGAACCAGAGGAGCCACCAAAGGAGCCAGAAGAGCCAAAATTTGAATTTCCATCGTGGATTCCAAGCTTTCCTTTTCCCGGTGTTAATGGCGGTTTTGCGAAGACTGAAAAGACAAAACCTTCGGCAACGGTTGAAGAGGTTTCTGTGAAAAGCTCGAGTGTTTATGAGGAAACCTCTAGCGGTTCGAACAAGAAGCCATAGATCAACGGCTGAAGAAAGTTAAAGGGGTTGCATCTATATAGTGAATATATGCTCTTGCTTGATTAATGATTATACAAGTCTATATGTAATAATATATAGTTTGGTTTGAATTTGATTGAAGACTAGATAAAACTTATGTATAAATTAGAGTTTCATGTCATGTCTGGGTCTCTAATTAACTCTTTCTGTGTACTGATTCTCTCTCTTGTAACATGTATCTCTCTTTGTGGTATACAAAAATTATATTTTAACTATAAGTACTGATTTATATTTCTTGTAGTGATTCATTCTACTGTAACATGTAATAAAAACAAATTAAATTAAAATATATAATGTGTCAATTACTCCTCATATTTGTTTTCTACGCCTAGAACATTGGTTTTATTGACAAATATTGTGGTTTATTCCTCTAGCTTCAATTATTCGTTTCTGTAATGACAAGGTGTGCATGAAGACAAAACACAAAAACCTTGTGTTAAAGCTGGAACCCGTAATGCAGGACTAGTACACAAACACAACTCGTTGCATTATTTTCTTCCTTTGTCTTTTGTCCTCTTCCATTTCCAACTTGTCCAATTTCAGTTTTTCTTCTCCAAACATTTTCTTACAAAAGATCCATTCTTTTAAACTCTTATTTCATCTTCTCATTAATCAAAACAACCTCCTCCTTATAATCAGATCCTCCGGTAATCAAATGGGCTTCAAACCATTTCTTGAAGGTGGCATAGCCGCAATCATCGCCGGAGCTTTGACTCACCCTTTAGATCTTATCAAAGTTCGCATGCAGCTCCAAGGCAAACACTCTTTCTCTTTCGACCAAAACCCTAACCCTAATCTTAATCTTGATCATAATCTTCCCGTTAAACCTTACCGACCCGTTTTCGCCCTTGACTCTCTCATCGGCAGCATTTCCTTATTACCCTCATCAACTCATGCTCAGTCTTCTTCCATGCGCTCCGTCACAGCCCCTTTCGCCGTTGGGGCCCACATTTTCAAAACCGAAGGACCCGCGGCTCTCTTCTCCGGCGTCTCCGCCACCATCCTCCGTCAGATGCTTTACTCCGCCACCCGTATGGGTATATACGACTTTCTTAAACGGAGGTGGACGGATCGACTCACCGGTAACGAAACTAAATTCTTTTACTAATTTGTGATTTAATAAAATACCAAAACAACACATTATACAGTATATGATTTTTGTTTGGTTATATTTGTGCTATCAGTTTTATTGAAATCATATAAAACCCTTTGCAATTTTTTTTTGCTGAACGCAATTTTGGTTTGGTTCAGTTTGTAATTTTGGTATTGATTTTGTTCGGTTTAAATTAAATAGGAATAATAATCAGATACTATTATTTAGATGAAAGATTACACACTATTTTCAATATCTATAATTAAAATTTCAGTTTTTATACAGTTTGGTTTAGTTCGATTAATCCTCAAATCGGTTAAGGTTCTTCTCTTGGTTTTAAATAATCAAAACGAAATTATTTATAAAGAAGTTTCGGTTTGTTTTAATTCGAATAGGTAACTTCCCATTGGTCACCAAGATCACAGCAGGACTCATCGCAGGAGCCGTCGGATCCGCCGTCGGGAATCCAGCTGACGTGGCGATGGTTAGAATGCAAGCCGACGGAAGTTTGCCGTTAAGCCGCCGTAGAAACTACAAGAGCGTCATGGACGCGCTAGAGCGGATCGTGAGGCACGAAGGCGTATCAAGCTTATGGCGTGGCTCGTGGCTAACCGTGAACCGTGCGATGATCGTGACGGCTTCTCAACTCGCCACCTATGACCACGTCAAGGAAATCATGGTCTCCGGAGGCCGTGGGACACCGGGAGGGATCGGGACACACGTGGCAGCGAGTTTCGCGGCGGGAATTGTGGCAGCTGTGGCGTCGAACCCGATAGACGTTGTGAAGACGAGGATGATGAATGCGGATGCAGATAATTACGGTGGACCGTTGGATTGTGTGGTGAAGGCGGTGGCGGAGGAAGGACCGATGGCTTTGTACAAAGGTTTTGTTCCAACGGCGACGAGGCAAGGACCGTTCACGATGATATTGTTTGTTACGTTGGAACAAGTTCGTAGTTTGTTAAAAGACGTTAAATTTTGATTAAACGTTTTTAAATATTAGTTAGATTAATAAATTTTACCCATATTTCAATATATTTTATACACGTTTTTAATATTTTGAAAATATTTGTATGTATCATTCATTTCATGTATACGCGAACAAATTTTTTTCTAGTATTCGGTGTATAATAAATAATCGAATTTTTAGCTCGTAAATGCGGAAAGTGATAGTGAGTGATTGAAGCAAAGGGATTTTTTCGGTCAGTCCAAGTCTCTTGGGGTATATGCTTTTGCTGGGGATCTTCGTTTGGTATATTCCTTCTTTTTCTTTTGGGTACTATGTTCTATTTTTGTGGTTGACAGAAAATATCAAATGTCGCCTCTGATTTTGAAGATATGCGAAAAGTTATAATTGATTATTTTTTTTATGGTCAACAGTTGAAATAATTAGTTTTTTTTTTTCCATGGAATTTGGTCAGGTTTATATCTCTATATAAGAGAAAATAAAAATATCTCTGGAAAAAAAACTATGTAATAAATTGCTTGCATGTTGTGGAATTGGCGTAGTGGTTTGGTGCTTGTTTTTTAAGAGTTCTACCAAGTTCACGTGTTGAAATGGTAATGATGAAAAAATGTTAGCTAATACATTTTTAGTATCATTTTCTCAAATTTATATTGAAATAAAATAAATTCACATCTTGGGTTGTTGTCAAATTTATTTCTTTACTTTCTTTTTAAAAAACATTATTTACTTCTTACTTTTTTTTCTTCCTCCTTGAAATCTCTCATTGATTCCTCATTCCATATTCTCTTCGAACATGAATGATATGGATGATGTTTATTGCCAATTTCCCCATCTACAAATTCATCCCTTATTACATGCGAGTCGACGTGAGGAGAAGGCTGATGTGAAGATCAACTCCAACTCCAGGTACTGTTATTTCAACCGAAAATAAAATCTTACGCATCACTAGGACTTGTGATTGTGGTTGCGTAGTAGAATTTGTTCAACGAGATGGCTTGCTTCTGGAGAGTGTGGTGTTTATGATGTCAACGTGATTGCGCTGGTGGCTTAATGTTCTTCATTTTTTATTTTTTTTGGTAACATGTAATGTTCTTAAGTTTGCAGTGTTTTGTTTTGTTTGTTTGTAATGTTCTTGTATTTGTTTGTGATATTCGTGGGTTAAATCCATTATGACAAAAAAATGGCTTATTGATTTCAGTCTCTTCAAGAACATAAATGAAACAACTGCCAAATACCACTCTGTAGACATTGAACAGTTGTTAACACATGGATTGTAAAGATTGAAAAAATGTTAGCTAATACATTTTTTAATATCATTTTCTCAAATTTATATTAAAATAAAATAAATTCACATTCTTGGGTTGTTGTCAAAGTTACTTCTTTACTATTATTTTCTTAACATCATTTACTTCTATACTTTTTTTCTGCTTCTGTTTCTGTGTTATATTTAGTTGTATTTTAAAACTATCTAATTGCTTAATTGTTAATTCTCTGTCTCTGAGATTCTGACTGTTTAATCGCTTGATATATCTAATATGTACTGAAAGCTTTAGGCATGGCCCAAGATAAGTCAAACTTTTGTACATGGACATTCATCAGACCAAAGCCCACTCTCGTTTACATGAAATTTATGTTCAACCGTCTTACTTTAACATGTTTTAATGATTATTTCGGAATAGAACAAATGATGATTGTTTCCTGTAATTTTAAGAATTTTGAAGTACTAGAAATTATATGTACGTAACTGTTCTCACACGGTAACTACTATTTCTCATATCACATCAAACAAAAGAAAAGAAAAAAAAGGCAACAAGATATTATTAGTCTTTAGAAGAAGAAAATTCCTAAAAGCAAAAAATGAAAGAAAAAGAAGTCGTCAAGGTAATTAAGCACTTAATTCCCCGTGCATTTCTTTAATTATTCACTTGCATCTTTTTTTTTTTTTTTTACCAACATTCACTTGCATCTCTTTTTCTTTTCTTTTTAAAATTATTCTCCTTTCTCCAAAATTGTCTGTTTAATACTATATTTTTCCTACGATCATGGAATATGGTGGATGCTCCTCCATTTTTCACCACAATCACTTTTTAAAGTATAATAATGTATTATAGTTTGAAACTAAATCTAAGATCGGGTGAGCTAAATTGGTGTCTTATTAGTTAGCTACTAAACTAGTCAAACAAAAAGCTAATCAAATAAAACTAAACAACGATGTTGTTAATAATACCTAATACAGGGCCGGCTTAGAAGGGAGGATGGGATGGGTGATTGTCCCGGGGTCCAATCCTGGATCGTAATAATTAAGGGGTTCGATTTTTTTTATATATAAAAAAATTAAAATACTTAAAAAAAATTAGATTAGAAGGGCCCAAATTTTTTTTATATGTATATATTTTATTATAACTATAAAATTTACAAAAGTATTATTCATTTAAAAATATTTAGATGTTCAAAAATATTTTTTTAGTAAAAATCATAACAAAAAAATTTTGAAGTCCAAATTTTTTTTTGTCTTACGGCCCATGAGAATATTAAACCGGCCGTGACTGAATATAGTTTGAGTTTTCTCCGGCTATCGTAAATGTTCCAAATCTTCCTACCCACCTAAAAAGAAAGCTTAATCATTTAGAATAATCATGAAAGAAACCACCAAAAAAAGGTTAAAACTCACTTCCACTATTTGGCTCAGAATGAAAAAGTAGAAACGTTACCCCAAAAATAAAAAGTAAAAAGAAGACGAACATATGGGCTTTACTTTAACGAACAACTAAGATATATCATTACTTTTGTAATATTACTTAATTATAATTTGTGTCACTTGAAATAATGGATCGTGAGGGTTTGCCATTATATTCAGCATAATTACATATATACACGTTCGGCCCCCTCGTCCCATACTCCCATTGTCTCCATCAAAATATTAACAATAATTTAAAAAAAAAATTCAAGGATCGATATATCTAGTCAGATTGAAGTGAGTTATTCGATCCCATTGTAAAGTAGAATATGGCAAAACGATTAGACGATTAAGATGACATGAGAGTGTCGTTTCTTCCATTAAACCGAAGAAATTAAAACCAAACACATTTATAGTTCGGTAAATATTCTTATTCAGGTTATGACATGACTGCGACAATAGTATAAAACCTTTAAGTTTATTATAATATCAAAATCAAAATTAAATTATAATTGAACCAAATTCGTTTTAAAATCTAATTTCATAAAACTATATGTTTGACTGTAATATGAACTCGAACTAAAAGTAAAGTATAATCCGGTACAACTTTTATTGAAAAAAACCTTGAATCGAACAAAATCTGAATAAAATATTGTAAATGTGAAATGGTGTTTTGTTTCTTGAATCCATTATTGAGGGTAAAATAAAGTGTCGGAAAAGGGCAAAATCGTCACAAGGAATAAGGACCTGTACAAAGCAATGTCACACGTCAGTCTTCACGCCCACTTATTTTTACTTAGCCGGGAAAATTTCGCTTTTCTCTTCTCTTATCCGTTCAAGTTTGCGTGAATTCGTCTCCTATATCTCTTCACTCTCTCTGGATCTCGACGCATAAATCTTCCTTTGTTTCGCCTCTGTAAGCTAATGGATTTATTTCATCTTTTTTATTTGTCTCTGTGCTCTCTGTTTTTTTTGTTCTTCTCGGGAAACTTTGGTATGAAAATTAGGAAACAACTGGCAAATTTTGATGTTAAATGAGGTTAAAATCGTTACTGACGGCGATTTCGTCTAGCTTTTCTAGTTTCGTTCTCAAATTCTGAGGCTTTAGTTCTTAATTTAGCGAAATCTTGATAAAGCTGACGCATAAATGCTATTTTTTTTTTTAATTTTCATCCGGGCCCAAACTAATCATATTTAGGCCCAGCGATCACTGCAACATGCTAATCTTCTTAGGCTGTTTATGATTTATCTATCTTTCATCAAGTTTCATTGTTGTGATATCTGATTTCTTTGGTTTGCCATTTTTTTGTCACAGATTTTATGTGTGTGTGTGGATTACAAAGCAGTGAATGATCAAAATCTAAAAGTTGCATAGAAGGAGAAAAAACAGCATGAGTTGGTTCACAAGTTCTGTTGATGTTTACCGCAAAGTTGTGCCCTTGAATCTCTACTGCCGTGTTATTCTGTAAAGTTGTTATCTTCCTTGAAAACCCATCTCCAATCTTCTTCATCTTCTAATTCCTCAGCCTTTGTTTACTCTCTTTAATAATGGGATCCCAACGTTTCTACGTTTTCCATTGTGAACAATATAGGATCAGCTAAACGATTTCTTTAAACCCTTAAAAGATTTTTCCACGTCTTCTTTCTTCTCAAGATCAATACTTTCTCCTCTTTTTCAAGTATAGCTTGTTCTGTTCTGTGGAGCAACTGTAGTTTTTCATTCAAGAGTTTGGAAAATATATTATGGTAAGTCAATTAGCTGGTCAGACAAGATTTCGAACATTGAAGTACGAGAACAACGGAGATTCTAACAAACCAACTATTGTAGTGAGGGTTATTGCTTGCTTTCAACCGATGGATAATTGTCAGGTTTGTTGCAGATTAATGAAGTTACACTCTTTTGTCACACTTCACCTCATAGTCTTGTTTTTTGTTTTCTCTAACACTATTGTCTTTGTTCCACTTTCAGGCTGAATACTTTAGACATATACTCAAACCAGTGACGTAGTTGGTTTGTAGAGTTTGTGTTTGTATTTTCAAGCTGGCATATTTTTTTCGTTTTTTCTCTATCGTTTCAAGAAAGAATCAACAAGTATTGTCTTCAACACATTTGAGCAACATCATCCACAATCGGTATGCTAACTGAATCTTTCCTCTCTTCTTTCAAATTTACATAATGTTAGTTCTGTTTGTGGACTATAGCTTTCTTGAGTTGGGTTTTTGCAATAGTAGTTATCTCATTTAATAGCCATGTAAAATGATTGTTCCCTTTACTTCTTTCGTGCAGTGTTGTATTCCTGTAAAGTTACCTTGGCTTAAACTGCAAGAGCATGCCTCTTGATAACAGGCTGCAGAAATGGTTGCCATTAGGCTTAAATCCTCAAGCTTGTGTCCAGGACACAGCTACTGGGACCAAGTATTCTCGCCCCGGCATTCCTTTTCTGGAACTCGGTAAAGTATATGAAGCTGAGCATCAGTTTCGCCATTTGCAGCCACCGTTCCATGTTTCATGTTTGAATGGGCCATCTAGCTGTGCTCCTGCTCCAGAGGGAGCACTCAAGTCTTCTCGGAAAAGATTTCTAGTATTCGATCATTCAGGAAATCAGACTCGCTTGTTACAATGCGGATTTCCTTTGCGGTTTCCTTCTTCTATAGCTGCAGAGCCAGGGAAATTTCTCAATTCCCTAAATCCAGAGAAAGGGTTTAGTAAAGATCATGCCATTCCAGAGAAGATATTGCTCCATGAAGATCATGTTAATGGCAAAGAAGAGTCAGAAATGCACGAAGACACTGAAGAAATCAACGCCCTGCTGTATTCTGATGATGATGATATTGATAATGATGGTTGGGAGAGTGATGATGAAGTAATGAGCACTGGTCACTCTCCATTCACAGTTGAACAACAAGCGTGCAACAAAACAACACAAGAGTTGGATGAAACTGAAAGCAGTGATGATGGTCCACGTCTTAAAAGGCAGAAACTACTGGACCATTCATTCAAAGACTCATCACCATCCTTTGTGGTCACCAAGAGTTTCACTAAACTCAAAGGCTTATCAGATGAAATACTTGCTGAATCCAACATCTCAAGCAAAGAAGAAACAGGTTCTGGTCTGAGCGATGAGCAGTCAAGAAAAGACAAGATCCACACTGCCCTGAGAATCCTCGAGAGCGTAGTTCCAGGGGCAAAGGGGAAAGAAGCTCTATTACTACTAGACGAAGCCATTGATTATCTCAAGTTACTGAAGCGAAACTTAAACTCATCAAAGAAAGGTTTAAACAAGCATTGGTGAAAAAACCTAAAACCCCTTTTTCCTCTGTAGATAAGCATGTTTGGTTGGTTAAAGAGAAGACAAGGGACAAAAGATAATCAATGAGGTAAAGGACTGATGAAGATTCTCTCATTTTTCATTAACGTGGGTTTGAAACAATTAGAACACGCCTGGTGACCTTAGTGGGACCGTATCCACTGTTCATCTAGCTGAATCAATAGTGATTTGCTTTTGGATTTGGCATGCTCTCAAAAAAAGAACAAAAAGAAAGTCACTTTCTTCTGTGCTTGAAGTGAAAGAAGAAGAAAAAAAAGCAAAGTCTTGGTGCTCATTGATCGTCAATAATTTATCTCTTTTTTTTTCTTCCTTAGTATGTAATAATATCTCTGTGAAGGTGGTGGCCTGGTGGGTATGGATGAAGAACATTTCTAAAAGGCAAAAATGGTTGTGACTTGTGGAAATTGAAATCTTCCTACTTTCACATTAGGTGAAAATCAGTCCCCACTCTCTTCCGTCTCATTATTACTCTTCTGTTGCTATCAATCCCATATCTTGTCAATTTTTTTCTTCTTTTTAAAATCTCTGGCTCTTAGGCTATTCAATGGGACGTACTACTATAATGTTATTTTGCTTCTGTTGTTTCTCTCGTAGGGCCAAGCATGTTTGTGTATCTTGTTCATTTAATAAACTTATCAGTGTCAATAATGGAAGTATGGAACCTTCTTTTGCTCTGCTTCTTACATGCCTAACCTTTCAGAATATCATTTTTTTCTGTACTAAAAACAAGTTTAGTTATGGAAAAGACAAGTTGGGCAAATAGCTTAATATTTCTTTCATTAATATGAAAAACATATGATATCATTAAGACAAAATTTAAAAAGGTTCACAGTGACGACTGAAGAGTAAGAAACCTCTATTTTATTCATCTACCATGGATGATGATTAATGAGCTTGATCTGAATCTTGTCAAGAGCATAAAAATTTCACAACTTATTTCTCAGAGACTATGACACCCCGTTTTCCAAGCTGCATTTCTTCTGCACCAAGAGCAAGTGAAAGTCTCTGGCTTTTTCCTCTAATCCAACATCTCGAAAAGCATTCAAGATCCTCGAGCAAGCAGAAACATCAAACTCTGTCGTCTTAGACTCCTTCCACTGATCGATAACTTCCCCAGCTTCTCTCAAATTACCAAGCATTAGATAAGACGAAAGAACACAAATGTAGCTTCTACTGCTCAATTTCTGGTTGGTGTTTCTCAAAGACTTCCAAATCTGATCTATCACATCCTTGTTTCCTAATCCAGTGTGCAGAATCATAAGGAAGTCATATGTGATCCATTCTCTTTGCGAAATAGATTTCTCAGCTTCGACAGGTGACGTAGACTCTGCATTAGTTAGTCTACTACTGTTTATATAGACGCTAGTAAGATCAGCATATCGATCCCAACCCTCGTTGGAACTAGCATCATGCCTCATCTCTTCAAGAATCTTTCTGAGCTCATCTATATTGAAAGTTGCAGCACATGAACTTAGCCACAGGTTGTAAGTAAAAATATCAGGAGAAACCTTTTTGCACTTTAGCACTTGAATAACCTCAGGTACTTTCTCAACTTGTCCAACTGACATGTATAAAGTCATCATCTCATTGTATGTGATGGCACCGAAAGTTAGACTATCATCAGTCTCTATGATTCTCTTGAACAAAGCCTCGGCTCGTTCGGTTTGTTTGCAGCCAGCATAAGCATGAAGTAAAGAAGTATAAGTTTCAGTTGTCTTTGAAGCTATATTCAAACCTTCAAAGTAGCGTTCAGCTGCATCGATCCCGAAAACTTTTGAAATCAGATCTATACGTGACGCGTAATCAGCATCTGAGATCTTAGATTCTTCATTCAGAACCATCCACTCT